>CEMH01204237.1:57145-110870 GCA_001179725.1 Macrocystidia cucumis | reverse complement strand
GCAGGGTTAATTGAAGGTGATGCACGTGACTCCGGACCGTGTGTTTTGAAGATCGGAGGTGATTTTAGGTGGGGCTTTGACAACAGACAAGCCTCCTGATAGCCCACCCCTCCCCTCATCCTTATCCTTCCTCGTCGTCTTAATCATCTTCCTCATCGTTGCCGACAACGACAACAGCTTATATTTCAAAACATGACCCATCCTCGTCATTCCGGAACTACACAGCAACCGCCCAACCTCACAACCACTTACTCACTCTCTCTTTTATCCGAGTACACATATACCCTCGACACTCTACCCCTCGACCTCTCCCGTAGTTTTGGAGATCTGAGAGAACTAGATGCCGTCCTTTCCGGTTCCATGGCCACTATAGTCGCCAAAATCCAAGCTTTGACCCAACTAATCGAGCAGGGCAACAGCGCAAAAGAGGAACGTCTCTGGCTCCTCACAGATATCGCCGAAGAAGCCAACCGCCTCAAGTTTGGAGGAGAAGACAAGATACGAGTGGCATGTCAAGCTGCGGACGCTCTCAAAGCTCACACAAATCACCTCAGAGCACTCGCCGAACACCTGCCCGACTTTGATGCTTCCACGCTCAACAGACGAACCACTTATCCCCACATCGCCGCAAAGTCATTCATGCCTTCCAACTCTTTAGAGTCAGGAAGACGCAGGCGGAATGGGTTTGGGTCTCTTTTGCTTAGCGCACCAGACCCCAGCCCCGCAAAGCGGAAGAGGGACCGAGCGGCCAGAGACGACGATGTTGACGGGGTGCCTCAACGTTCTCCGAGAAAGGAAAGAACCACAGAAGGATCCAGTCGTCAGAGAAACGGTCGTGCTCGCAGGTATGTTTCATTTCACTGTGGCCACTCATTTGGGCTGACGTCGTCCTCAGACCAGAACGCGCCACATCTCCGTCAGAATCTGTGGTTTCTGTCACATCTTATATCCCTGTAAACCACCCGCTGAACAATGTCAACAACGGTCGTTCTGGCGGAGCATCCTCCAACTCCCGCAATGGGAACAACGGGACCTCGACTTCCAAGCAACGTTCTCGGCCTTCAAACAACCGTGGACCAACCCCTCAAATTCACGATCACTACATCGCAGCGAACGAACACGCCAATTTGAACCATCATCATGAAAACCCGCGGACGAACGGGTCCCGACGCGACCAGTATGACCATCCTCCCTCTTCGGCCCACCCTTCTCTTC
Source organism: Macrocystidia cucumis (assembly GCA_001179725.1). Taxonomy (NCBI): domain Eukaryota; kingdom Fungi; phylum Basidiomycota; class Agaricomycetes; order Agaricales; family Macrocystidiaceae; genus Macrocystidia; species Macrocystidia cucumis. The sequence continues at coordinate 109,655 of CEMH01204237.1, read as the reverse complement.
CGCCTCCATACCCGCCTCCAACTTTGGCACCCAATGCTGGAACAATGCGCGTACATACGCCTTACGACGCGCACAGACTACCGGGTTCTCTATCAAACACACCAGACTGGAATCCACCACCAGCACAACAGCTCGAGGGCCCCGGCATGCCCGTCGCGCGGAGCTCCTCCGTCCACCCTATCCTGTCGAGTTTGCCGCTGAGTACTGGCGCGATTACAGATGGTGCAGCTACCGAAGGAGACAACGGAGAAGGTGATGGGGACGACAAGACGTATTGTGTTTGTGATGGAGTTAGTTATGGCGAGATGATCGCCTGTGATGATTCGCAGTGTGAAAAGGAATGGGTACGTCATCTTTCGATATTTCAATCTTTTGATGATGTGAAGCAAAGGCTCATCCATGCTTGTCTTTTAGTTCCATCTTGCTTGTATCGGGTTGGCCGTTCCACCGGAAGGACGATGGTTCTGCGACACCTGCCGAACCAGACGAAACGCCAAACGATCAGGCAGAGGAGGAGGGAAACGCAGGACTGCGACGAACAAAGCCAACCCAAAGACAAACTAAATCATGCGTTATTAAAGAAAACAAAAATACAACAAAAAGTCAAACTGTGGCTTTCCACGGGATTTCGGAATTATTTCACCGTGACTACCTTCTTTGTCTTATCAATAATTTTTCATGGGATTTTTTTTTTGGTCCCACTCTCGCTGCTTTCTTTCCTTCTCTTTTGCTTTAATAACGTTGTAATTTAAACTCGTCCAATCGTATTGTGAGGATTGCGAAAGGAGGAGACTTGATACGATACGTGTTGAAAAGAAAAAGCAAGAGATATGAGATCAAACACACAAAAAAAAAACAAGTCAACGCCGTTTCGAGCCTCGCATATCTTCAAGCCCTGGAGAACTCCGTCGTTTCCTACAAGTTACAATATGGGTAGGTCGTGAAAGTCATCAGTCCAGGGTAGAGAGACAGAGAGGACAACGAAAAAAGCTTACCGGCCCGACATCCTATCCTCTGGCTCGCCGCTGGACGTTCTTCCCCCGAGGTCTTTATTCGTCCCTCCGTAATCCAGCCCGTCCATAGCAGCCGCATTGCCATCCCTATCTTTGTATTTGTTTTGATTCCGCGGTCCGGTGGGCACCCCAGGTGGGAGAGGTGACGCAGGACGCACAGGCACTGGGGGTGCTATATGTTTTTTTTTTGTGTTCAGGAAAAAAAAAAGTGTGCGTGCAGTGACAACAAAACCCGAGAGGAGGGAAAAAAGAAAGAAAGAGCGAGTACAAGTGTACCATGTCACCACAACATCGGGTGTGCATTCAAGTAATATAACGTACCACCATCGCCTGGGTATAGACCTCCCCGACCCCGACCCCTTGGGAAACCCCGCCCACGCCCCAAGATGCGTCCTCGGTGTTGACCTCGCAGACCGGCACCGGCTTGAACGGAGGCTTGGACATCCATCCCTGGATAGATCTGTTGGTTCATAACATTGGGATCCTAGGGGGAAAAAAAAAGATAGGAAACGACAAATTAGGGGGCGCAACCTGAGACAACATATTTCTTTATTTTGGCATACCTGTATCCCAAAATCGTTCCCCATTCCCATACCCATCACTCCGCCACCGTTGTAACCCTCTTGCATCATGGTCCCTACTTGTTCTGGTGTACCGTTGCCCACACCCTGCTGCACTTGCACCGCATCTTGCATCATACCACGGCCATCCACGCTCATCATACCCCGCCCATCAACCTGCATCATCGGATTGTGCCCGCCCATACCCATATCGCCGTTCATACCCATTGCCATTGGGCCCATCATCGACATATCCATCATGACACCAGGGTTCATCATAGGATTGTTTGCGGCCGGGTTATTCATCAGTGCTGAGGCACCACTCATGACCATTTGACGAACTTCAGGCGGCAGTGCAGATAATTGATCCTCTTGCATACCCGAGAAATTCTACGCGCTCCTGATCAGAATAGTCTCCGGGAATTTTGGGTTTGGATTTACTTACTATGACACTCGCTTTGAGAACGTGAGCGAGGTCACCCAGGTCTCGACGCCGATAGCAGTAGGCCTCCCATGAAATCTCATCAAAGCCATAGTTGAACCAGTCGCTGATGTCCGAGCCAGGTCGGCGCCATGGCTTTTCGGCCATAGCACTGAGGTCCACCTCCAAAATAGAACGACCATCAACGATTCCAACGGCAGACGGGTCGATACTTGGGTGAGATGGAGGGGCTGTGACTGGAGGCAAACCCAACGTATCGATACCGTTGGTCTCAGCATCAGTTGACGACTGAGAAGGTAGATGTTGTAATTGCGGGGGTTGAAGCTGTTGCTGAAGAGGCGGTTGAGGGTAAGATTGAGGTTGTGGCTGAACGATTGTTGTGGATTGCAATTGAGCAGTCGTCGGTTGTGGTGGCACAATCTGCGTTTGAGGTGTGGATGTTGAAGGGGGTATGATAGACGCGGAACCTCCTCGTTGTATTGGTGTGTATTCTGTAGTCAAAGATGGCTGTGGGCCTAAGCAGACAGATAATGTGAGGCATGTCAGAACACGACAAGACAATGTGGACAAACCTTTTGGTTGGGCAACAGGTGTTGGCACCGTTGGACGTGCGCCAATTCCACGACCTGCTGTACTTTGGCTACAGAGGTTCGTGAGCCTAATGTGAGCCATAGAAGTGGGTGTGAATACTGACCGAAAGTCGAGTGAGCGAGCCGTGGGTTCCATTATGATTTCAATATCCTAGAGGAAAAAATGAGTAGTGGCATTGACTCATCAGCGGACACACTTACATCCTCTTCGTCAGTATCCTCGCCAAAGTCGACGCGTTCATCGTCGTCTTCCTGGTCCTCCTCTTGTGGCTGTTCTCCTGAGCCTACTGCTTGTGCGTCCGGGGAGTGTTCATAGTCTACTTCAGCGTCAAGAAGGTCATTCAATCCGTTCGAAGACGTCGTTTTTTCCAGCAGGGGTCTATAATGCGGGCAATGTTCAAGGGCCGAGCGTCGCCGTCTATAATTTGGCACACTCACGGTTGAGGCACTGACAATTCGAGATTCAAGGCAAAAATGTCAAAAAAATGTCATTTTGCAAAGATAATTGACAAGAAGGGGATGTTCTAGCATTTGAAAACCAAAAGACGAAATATCCAACGGTTTCTTACCAGAGGTTGGTTGCTTGATGTTGTCAGTGGTTGACGAACCGCCGTACAGGAAATCATCATCATCATCCCTGCAGCAGGAGTACCATTAGTCCTCAGTCCCGAGACGAAAAGTAAGCCAACGGACATGTTTTATCTTTTGGACTGTTCTTCACGTCGTCGCGGTTGGGAGCAAAGTCAAGAATTGGGAATTATTATGTGTGACCGAGCTGGTGAATTGTGACTCGGATCACACCAAGCCTTAAATTAGGGTTTGGAGATTTTTTAACTTGATAGTTTTACGAACTCTACGAAAATCTAAAGTGTAGGAGGCTCGGGTTGAGAAGGCTCCTCCATTCCTTTTCTAAACCCTTCGAGAGTCCGTGCCAGCCTCCCTCCGCTGGCTTCGCTGAGCACCGCAGCGAGTTGAGTCGCAGGTGAGCTGAGCAACCCGACAATCTGAGAACGCAAGGTCTCCAACGTTGGGTATTTGGAGACGTCTCGTACGCTTGCAGGAATTAAGACGCGGTCCTCAATCAAAGCGCCAACCAACTTCAGTTCCGGACGCAGTATTGGCCGCATCCGTTTCACCCTTCGTCCGGGAGTTGCGGGATCAGCATTTTTTTCCTCCAGCTCCTTCTCAATCTCCTCCTTCGTTTTTGGTTTCCGCGGGGGTACTCCACGGTCTAAAGCGCGTATAATGGCGTCGAGTTGTGGTGGGTGCAGCGAGGGAAGTGAAAGGATGGCAAATCCACCAGAAAGGCCTTCGAACAGGCGCTCGACTTCGCCTATGTTGATGCCAGGGAGGTCTCGTAGTGCGGCACCGAAAATGCTTGACCGTATCACAGTCAGCGTCGGCTGGACGGTTGGGATTGGCGTTGGAGCGGTAAGCGCGGGTGAAGCTTTCTTGAACGCGGTCAAAATATCTCTCCGAAGCTTGATGAGACGATCCGCGGAGAATTCGTTATGGTGGAGGATAATTACTGGAGAGGTCGTGTTCGCGGAAAGGATTCTGGTGTACCAATTGTGTTGAAACGCCTTTTTATCATGAAAAACGCGTGGCATGTGCTTTCCAGGAAGGACCTTTGGTGGTTTCACAGAGACAGCATAACCGCGAATTGCGCGAGTAATGCATTGCGAGATGGGAAGACTGGATGGATGCTTCAACCGCACTGAAAGCATTGGGAGTGGAAGAGGATTTGGCTGTGACGGCGTTACTTGTCGTCACAGCCTGACATTCAGGACAGGGGCTCAACCAAAATTGGATTGTATGGTATGAAAAGAGGCGACTGCCCCATGGAACACATATGCTACCTATGCACTGAATAATATGCTAGCTTTTTACATAGAATTCCCAAGTGCGATCTTCCCCACCTTCGCCCGTTGTTCCTGTTCCATGAGCACGCTCGCCTTTCGTCATCTTGTGCTCATAACCAGCCCAGAAAGACCTCTCAAACATAAAGGAACGCAAAAGAGCATATTGCGGATTAGGCGGTCCACTCCCTGACGTTGGAGGTGGTGGATGTTTCGCCAAACGTGGTACATCCCTAGATATCGTGGACATGAGCGATAAATCGTGAACAGACTAAACAGTTTACGAACCACAAAGTATAAGGAGCCACATTACGAAGGGTGATAAGAACAGTTCCACGCAGGCCTCTTCCTTCTTCATGGTCGGCATCTCCGTCAACAAATTCGTCCTCATTCGGGACCTCAAGTTCTTCATCTTCGTCATCAACTTCCTTTTTCCTGTTTCTACTGATGTGTGCTGTGGGTGGCCTGCCCTTCGCTAGGATCTTCGCAACAGACCGAAGGAACCCAAGGATCAAGACCTGGTTGGTACGTATGTTGCGATCTTGATCTGTTATTCCCATTCCTGCCACGACACCGTAAGCCTGAGTAGTCCATAAAACACCATATTAAATCACCAGCATGCGGAAAATTCCACACAACACGATCCCAAGCTCGCCCTTTCAGTGCGCTTGTACGCTCAAGCCGAGTCGCATCGACGCCAAAGAGAACTTGGACACCCCGTTCTCGTAAAGTGGTAACAATGGCCTCAGCGTCTGGGTATTTTCGATAACACTCCTCCTCGGTATCGTACGCGGTTGCAGTGATATTGCCCGGAGGAAGGTATTCCAGACCAACTGGAGGATGGACTACAAGAGCTCGTGCAAATGAAAAGTTCCCCTCCCCAATCAAAAGGATCTTGTCGCTGGGCAAGAATGGTTGGGTGACTGTTTTCTGGGGAAGCGAAGAGGTTCTAGGTGTGCCCTTGGCGCCAGTTGTTGTGTCGATGCTGATCGACTTGCGGGGATGACTAGATTTCTTCGCTTTTTGATCAGCTATTTGCGCCGCCTGGGCTGCTTGTTGTTTCTTTTTAAGGCGAGATTGTTGAGATTGAAGGGCACTCTTTAAAGACCTTGCTGAACCTTTACCCATTCAAGTCGGCTGGAAACTTTGAAAAACGGCGCTCTTGGCGGTTATGATATTTGGGATCTAGGGTTTTGCCAAACAATAGTGATCACGACCCTTGCCAAAGTGTGCCACGTTCAAGCTCATCACCAATTAACAAACCTTGTTTCATAACCACCCAAAAACACTCACCACTAACCGGCGCTGCACTCTTTCATTTCTATTTCTTATAACTACATAATCTTTCCGAAAAATGGTAGGAATTTGATACCGCTTTACAACACGTCACTGACGATCACCTATCAGCCGACAGAGTTTGAAATGCGCCAAAAGAACGCCAAGTTCGCGAGCGACGCTCGCACTGGTAAAAAGGCTGTTCGCCCATCGAGGCAAGAACAACTAGCCAAACGCAGCCCATTAAACGTTTGGGCGTTGGGCGCAGTCGTATTTGTTGTCATCGGTGGAGGTATGTTTTACAAACTTCCACATGGATTCAAAGTCAATGGCTAAATTCCTGAATAACCAGTGGTCTTCGAACTCGTACGGATCATATTTCTATAAAATGAACATACCTTGGTTTTCTGGAGGCTCGTATCATCCTGGAGGGCTGAGTTGGTTGTACGCGAAACAATGCTTTATTTTATTCAACTCTACAAACAATGGACCACTACCTGAAGAACTTCATGCCGACTCAATTCTGAATGACAGTACAGACTTGACTTGGTCGTTTCGCAGCAAAACACTGGTCGCCTGGTGTACAATGGCCATTCCATTCATGGATATCAAGTTATGCAGGGCTTGCAGCAATGAACTTAAGTGACACCGTTCCAACCTTGACATCACCAGACGGTCCAGTCCTTTTCCCATTCTCTGTCCGATCAAATATGATTCGTAAAGGACTCCCTAAGCTTAGGTTACAGAAAGTACAGCAGGCGTTCAGCCTGGCGCATCCCACCATTTACACAGATGTTGTGGCCGGCGTCAGGTAGTCATTCCAAGCGCATGTTTCATGAGAGGGCTTTCGAACTGGCTTCCTATCAGAAAGACATAGATGGGGGGCGAAAGGAAATCCCACTGACATGTTGAAGATACCTCATGTCTAACGTTTGTTCATCCCTCATTCTTCTTCGTCTGCTCTCCCGACTGGCTCGTGACTGTCCAAAATCTGAGAAAGAAGCTATGATGTCAACAAGCTCTGCGGGGAGGTTTTTGCCTGTGATGTTGTTGCAAATCGAAGGTAAGATAAAATGAAGTGTAGAAATGTTCGTGGAGCTCGGTGGAGGTACGTCCAAAGTGGTCTGCAGATTATGTTGCATGATTCGAGGTCCCGATTGAAATGATCCAGGCCACGACGGGAACCCGGACCCAACAAGGAACAGCTGAAGCTACGATTCATTTGCATTGCATCAGATGATATGCCTCGACAAAAAAGGTTGCACCGTACAAATTTGTGAACGACTGGGTCTGCATCTTTCTCCGAGTCGAGGTTTTCGATTTTGATTCTCGTCTGGCAAACAGATAAAGAAAATCGGTTCTGGGGGATTTGCCACCCACCTGAAGCCATTGGGGAAAGGCCAAAATCCGGCCAGAGTTCGTAGGCGAGGACGTGGAAACGCTTCCTTGTGTGACGAAAGGGGGAAAGTAGTCAGACTTGTTAAGCATCGACAACCTTGGCAGCTCATCCTCGTCATCCTCCTCCCAATCACTCGGATAATCTTTGGTGAGTCCAGCCAGGTACCGTTGCTTCTTCGGAGGAACAGGAAGTTGACGCTCTTCTTGATTTCGTGTCAGACAGCATTTCGGATAGAACATGTTACACGGATGCACTCACTCCCACCACGCGACGAGACGCGTGAAAAAGACAGCACGAAATTCTGAGAAGATAAGGATTCAAAACAGAACCAGTTGTGGACAGCATTCTTACTTCGAGTCCTTCTCGTGTTGCGACTGGGAAATCCTGACGGTAATCCCTGAGGCGTCGGAAGTATATCTTGGATTGGTTTGTTGGACCTTCGTAGTGATACAACACAGATGCAGCGACACGTTCCTGAGGCTTTACTCTGGCATTGACAATTGTTGAATGAAAGAGCTATGAGCGAAGCTCACCAGGGCAGGGTGGTGCCACGATTCCTTGAACGTTTCACCAGGCTTCACAGTCACCTCGAAAGCCTTGATTGGCGAGCATGTCAGACTTTGCGTGAAGCCCAAATGGTGGGATTACCTTGACAATGATTTTGAGTTCCTCGCCAGCCCACGGGGATGCACTCGATAAAGGGCTTCCCTGCTTCAGAAACCTATCTCTTTCGTCCTGTGCTTCCTGTTCCGATCGCACCCGCGCAAGTTCTTTGTCTGCTTCCTCTTGACGTTTTTCTTCCGCCTGCTCATCAAGAATGGCAGCCCAACCAGCTTCGTCCACTCGTCTGTATCGTTTGTCCAATCTTGCCCTCCACCTCCTAACTATCATCGAGAAAGCATCAGAATTTTGAGGATGTTCGAATATTCAATCGCTCACCAGAGGGAGATTCTTCAAAAGACAGAGGAAAATCTGAGAGCCCTTCCAATAAGGGCAAAGCCAACTGTAGAACCCTCTCGATAGACTCTCCCAAGCGTTGACACGTTCCTACAACGCTGTTTATAGGGCCACGAAGATGCACACTTTGACCGTCCGGCGAGACGCGGAAAGGGGTGGTAGTAAAGGTGTAAGGAGACCCAAATGTGACAGCCTGATATGTCTCGAGGAAGCCATAATAATGATGTAAAACGTCGCTGAGAGCTGGTGGGGGACGAACGTCGATCAATGGACCAGTACCAAGTATTCGCATGAGCGCGACTCACCCAAGAAAGGGTCAATAATAAGTCGGACCTCAGGCTATCGTTGATCGAATTCAATTTCGAGGTCATCATTCAACCTGAGTGTTCGTAGTGCCTACCTTTCCCGAGCGCGCTGGCTCGACATCTACAGGTTGGCTCCCCGCGAGATCGTCCAGTTCCGAGGCGAGCTGGTGATAGAAGTTAGTGTCGAGAACTGCCACTGGTTTACGGTCCCGCAGAACAAAAGAATTTACCAAGTTGGCTAAGTCGGGTGGTACTATGCCATCCAAGAAACGTACCCCAACATCCTCTTTCAATGTTGGTTGACTGATGGCGTACTCGGAACTACGGATGTAGGCTAGAGAAGACCGCACAGCTTCGTCGATTGCTTCCCAATTTGTGGCGCTCAGGTCGGTGCGAAGAGGTCTTAGCAAATTGATCTGAAAGTCTGCCTGGACAATTCGTCGAGCTTCAGCCTGTATACATCTAGCAGTCCACAAGTCGTCGCAGTCCTCCAATCAACATCAACATATATTGTGCATGGCGTGAACGCTCTCACCTCAACGCATCCATCACATTCTCCCTCACTTCGCCATCAGTCAATGACTCATCACCATACTGACTCGTATCGAAAAGGCCATCCTGCCTCGCCCACCCCTCCAAGTAGTCGATCTGCAACGCCTTCTTCCATTCGCCTTTAGCAGATCGGTTCTCCCAGAATTGTGCAATCTTTGATTGGAGTAAGGGATGCCAGAGTGAAGGTTGGAGTCCGTAAACTGGACTTCTCCTGGCGTCTACGCCCAGTTGTCGGCGCCCTTGTTTTCCTCCCGTTGAGCGACGAGCTACTTGCCGCATTCGCGCCATGGTCGCCAGCTAATGCCTAAACACAAAGTATTCGATACCAGGATAGCCCTTTAATCACTGGCAAGAGTGGTATATATCCGTGTATCGAGGTCGGTCGGTCGTAAAATTGGAGTCGCGCTGTGACTGTTAAACGCTAAATCGTCAGGGAGCCGAAGTTGGATGACTCCTGAGCGCTATATTTGTACCGTGTACTATTCCAGTGGTGCCTAAGGCCTAAGTTCTCACCATCTGCGCCGTGGTTATGGTCAAAGAGGAGAAAAAGCGGAACACACTCCCAACATAACGACCCATGACCATATATAACAATACCATTGATATCAATCGTCTTCCGATACGCTAACACTCATGCTTTGACTTCTCAAGCTTCCTCCACTCCCCGTGCTTTTACCTTTATCTTTGTCACCGCTTGGACCTGCACCAGTGCTCTCTACGCCCTCCATCGCGTCGATTTCAAGTTCCTTCTCATCAATCTTGACTTCATCCCCAGCCCACAAACGCATCGTAGGTTGCCACACCATGACCACATTGTCTTCCGACGCGCTGGCAGCTGTCCAATTCTCCGATTCACCTGGTGCCCAGCAGAAGTCGGTAGGTCGCGCAGTATGTCCTGTTGGGGAGAGAACGAATTGTTAATAGTGCGCACTGCGATGGCGAGAGTCTGTTTAGTCCTACCTCCATGGACGAACAGCAGCTCGGGGGGTCCGTCCTGCTGATCGTCTGGCGTTTGTTCCTGTCCGATGAGTGACAAGTCCCACACGTTGACACGACGGTCTCCAGACGCGGAGGCGAAGATCGTGGGGTTGTGTGGAGACCAAGAAAGGTGGAGTACTTCATCAGTATGAGATTCAAACACATGAAGTTTCTTCCCTGGGACACGCATGTCGTGAAGCACAACAGTCTGCAAGGAGAGGCGTGTTAAAATGAGATGTACGGTGAAATAGTTGTGGCGATGCATACCTTATCAGCACTCCCAGTGACGAGTAGATGATCTGTCGCGGGGCTAAAGGAGACAGCCATGATTTCAGAATCATGAGCTTCGATAGATGCTTTCGGTTCCGTTGGCACTCTTGTATCCCAACTGCGAAGATATCAGAACGTTGCACAATGTAGGGCAAGTTAGTCCTCACATCAAAAGCAATTTATCATCCCCAACGCTGGCTAGAATGTGGTCATGAGTTGCATGCCAGTCAACGTCCTGTGGCACAAATCAGTCAGAGAAAGGGCTATGCATTAATTGAGGTAGGCATACTCCAACGACGGAAGTATGCCCTCTGAACACGGTTGTCGGCTCGATCGTTGACTTTCCCTTGGTGTATGAATTGACGTCCCTATTAAAGCAAATTAGGAGTGTGTCAACCTCTCGAATTCAAGGACGAACCAGTGGCAGACGGTCATATCTTCCGATGCGCCCAAGACGTGGCCCGCTTTCACGGGATTCCAAGCAAGACCATATCTGGTGGACATAATTCTTCCACTGTCAAGGGGTTTGAATGTTGGGAAGGACACACCCTTCTCTCGTTTGACCGACCAATCGTATGTCTGGCTTGCAAATGCCTCCTCGTTCTGGCTCGCTTGAATGCTTTGTTCGGTCAAACACCAGTACCTCGCCTGTGACTGCTTTGGTTGCTATCAAATCCGGATTTTGGGGCATGTATCTTGCGCGGTTGACCTCTCCAGCATGGTTTATCCTTTGAATGACCTGAATTCGAGGGGATGGCGGGATCCTGTGGCCACCAAGTTCTCCCCGCTCGTCATCGTAGTCACTTCTATCCAAGCTATCTGCACCAGCCGCGAGGCTGTCTCGTTTTGGAATATGGACTGTAGCGATTTGGAGGTAGTCTTGAGCTTGCCCGGAGGTATGAGTTCCGAGAAGCAGACGGTGGACGGTGTACGGTTTGTTGGGCGGTCTGTGAAAAGAGGGTCATTGGTTTGCATTGGAAAACCGGAAGAAACAAGACTGTACGATTCTTTGTCCGGAAACCATTGACAAGTCAGGCTGGGCCAGTCGAGGGCATGCGTGATAACCATGTCATATAGATAAGGTGCGTGTTTTTTCCTGTTAGATCTATCAGTTATCGGGAAGCAAAGGTGGGGTTGTGGGTCCTACCATGTTTTGTACTCCTGAGATGTAGAGGACAAGTTGAGGCTCTGGACAGTATGGAAGTATTGGAGCTGACCTCATTGATGATTTTGTTTTCTTCTTCCGCAGCCAGATCGTCCTCCATATCTTCAGTTTGTGGTTTCATCAGTGACTTTTCTAAGTTTACAGGTTAAGTGGGCTATTCCCGAAGGCAAGAGGGATACAATATCAAGGACAAGGTTCAAGTTCCTCGAACGCGACGCGCTTAGATTTTTCTCACGGTGTGAACAAGCCAAGATCACTCGGAGACGGAAGAAAAAATTTGATACCACTCTCCGACTCAAGTTCTGGGAAGAACTCAAATGTACTAAGACAGGGAAACTCAGTCTAGTGCATGGCAGGGGAGGAGTGCGACAAGGCGAGCGTTCTATGGCGATAGCGACAGACACGATATATATATCCTCTAAGTTGCTTTCTCGTACTTGGCTATCAGTTTCTCTAGGTCGAAGTGAGGGTCGTCGGGATTGGTGACGACTGCAGAAATATGTTTATCAGTCCGAGAAAATGGCGGAGAAGAGAGGAGAAGAGAGAGGGCAAGCGAACCACTTGAACCACCGCGGAAGAGGATGAAAACTTACTTGAGGTATCCACAACTTCGTGCCTTCTTTTCCATGCATCCTTGGCTTCCGATATCAGACGTTCCCGTTGGTGTACGGCGTGCTCAAGTTTGTGGAGGTCGTGAGCTGCTTGCAATGTTCGACGGTGGTACCAACCATAAGCTATGCCCGCAAAAAGAGCGGTATATCGCGAGACCTAAACTGTGGTGAGTATTTCGTGGGTCAAGTACGAAAGCGGACATACATTGACGGCTGCTGAGACCATGATGGTGTTTTGTAGAAGGTTGTGGTGACTGACGCTGGTCAGAAAATGATGAACACCTTTTGGCCTACAAAAGATGAGATTAGTACCGGTGGACGTCTACACCATACTGATAGTCACCTTTTTCTATGAGTGAGTGTGAAGCAAAGACTGGATGGACGTGAATTGGTCAACCGGTCACGGTCGGTCACGAAAATCCGGAGAATTTCGGCGTAGAATTAGGTAATCATAGTATCACCTCCTTTGGCTACCTTCCTCAACAAGCATCTTCATATGACCTATATACTCCAGTGCTCCTTAGTAACATGAGAAAATATTAGCGCTTTAGTTTTGTTCACGACATGTCCAGCATCTCCTTGAAAGGCAGCTGCTACTGTAAAGCAGTTTCTTATCAAGTCATCGGGACTCCCATCTTGAGCGCCTACTGTCATTGCACGCTTTGCCAGAGGCTCACTGGTCAGTTCATCAAGGTCCTTATGAGGCCTACGGAAAACCTGACAGTCCACCCTTTCTCAAGCATGCCCTTTCGTCCTCACTATTCATTTTCCAGCATCTTCTTTCTCTTGGACGCATGATAATCCGGTAGAAACGACACTCGATTCGTTCTCTGTGTCCGACAAACCTTGGAAAATTCGTTGGAGGTGCAAAGTTTGTGGGAGTGCTGTGACCTCTCAAAATATCAAAGCCAACAAGTGGAGTGTTTGGGGCAGTCAACTTGAACGTGATGGAAGTGGAAAGATCAAGAACTGGGAGGTGGTCAAGCCAACTGCACACATCTTCTATGAAACGCGCTTGCTCGATATCAACGACGACCTAGGGAAGTGGACAGGATATGAGAATCAATCCGAGAAAATAACACAATAAGGAAGTAGTTCATGACACTAGTCTTTCTTGGGCGATGAATGGAAATTCAATACATTGGTAGTGGCTATTTAAGACTCGCGTAGTGTCAGCCTTGGGAATCGTGCATATCGACCGCCCACCCTGTTCGCAATCCCAACGGGAAAGGAGAGGGAGAGAGACCGTCGACAGAAACATATTTATATAAACGAACGAGCAACATGTCAGTGTTTCGGGCCTCGCCTTGGGTTTCCTACGAACCTGTCATGACAGAACAACCCCTTTCTTCCACCGACCACATGGACAACGACACAGACATGGACGCTCCTCAGATCTCAACCCTTCGCGAAGAGGAGACACCCCCACCTCAACCAAAGGCCTCTCGTAAGAAACCAGCCAAACCTCAATGGACTCAGCAAGGCACAAAACGTCAAAGACCGCACTCGGAGGACGAATCAGAGGAACACGAGGAAGAGGAGGATCAACTCATTGACGACGATGAGGATGAGGGGATGAAACCTATCCCACCATCTGCTTTGCCGGCTCCCCCACGCGTTGCTGACGGAAAACGGAAGCCTGCTGCTAAACGCAAGCCACGAAAATCTGAGAAAAAGGTAGCGGAAGAAGACAGAAAAGCTCGCGAGAAAGAGATGAAGGCAGGTGCGCCGAATCTAGCACCAACAATGACCTGGTTCGAGGCCACACCTTCGGAGTCTCACGACGACCCAGGTCATATTGACCATGGGCAAGTCAGCGCTCATGACGGACCAGTGGACATCGATCTTTCTATTCCGAAGATTTCTATCGGAAGGAAGAAAGCTTCTCCTCGCAAAGCTGTGGTGCCTCGCATCAAAATCAAACCGATGACCAAGTAGTCCTCCTTCTCGTTAGAAGTGGCGACGCATACTGACATTCATACCAAGGCTGAAGCTTCCCTTACTTCCTAACTTGTCAGAAGACACAGGCGTCCAAAGCGAAAGTTAGTTGGCCCATACGCTTCTCCGTTCTGTTACCCATCTCTATCTTCAGGTTATGCCGGAACTGCAGCTTCTTCTCCAGTGACGACCCATTTTGAGGCCGCTTCACCTGAACCTGAGCCACCGGCGCCATCCGTTTCAGCCGCTCCTCCTGTTGAAGAAATTAACCTTGAGAATGTCGCCTTGCCTCAATACCCCCTTCCGTCAAAACCCTTTCCTGTTCAACCACCAGTCAAAATCCCCACCGGATTTGCACCCGTTACACCTCTTGACCGCAGTGGCAACAAAGTTCGTAATTGGCGAGTAGCCAACCGAGAGATTCGTGGAATTGCAGGTGGTCGTTGGTTTGCTCGGTCCTGGGTCGGCAGCAAGGATTCAGAATTCGCTTCCGCGATTGCTGCTGCAGCCGCCGCTGGCAAGCCGGTTGAAGACAAACTCCCTCCCGCTGTCGTTCTTCCCCGCCTTTCCGCTGTTTCCATCTCTGCTCCGCCAACAGGAAAAGGTGTCGCTAAAGGGAAGGTCTCCAAGGCGGCTACGTCGGCCACCGTTTCAGCGGCGCCCTCCCGTGCGGGATCATCTATACCTGACGCGCCACCCTTCGTCTCTGCGAGTACTGTCCGAGCACCGACCAAAATGCGGATACTCCAAGTTGCCCCGGAGCCTTCGGAAGGTGGTGATTCTGACATGGCTGGCCCTTAGGAGTTTTTATCTATGTTACCTTTGATTATTATTCGTATACAGATACTTCATTCTCTACTCCTAGCTAGTCTCCCATTGAAATATAGTACATAATCGGATTTTATATTTGTGGAGGGGCCGTGGACGTCGTGTCACAAACGTTACTGTCCTCAGGCTCTTGACGGTCAACTGTTCAAGACCGTGTCAATCTGTTCGCGTTGGCTGCCTCATCTTTAGGACGCGTTGCAAGCGAGGCATCCACAAATTATATTCCACCAATGACTTCAGCGCAACCAACAATTTCTAACGTTGAAGCTTCCGCCACGACCACGAAATCAGGCTCTGCATGGATAGCGTCTCGGACAAGTGAACGTGGTTCGTCCTTCTGGCCTTGAAAGTTGATCAAACCACTGATAGCCTTCTTCTCGGTTTGAAGTTTTGGCGCAGCAGACTTTTGCTTCAGACCCCAAGTATAAGAAGTACACGCAACAAGTGGAGAAATGCCTCAACTCGTTCGATAACGTCCACGAATGGGCTGATTTCATTGCATTCTTGAAGGTTTTGTTGAAGGTGTGCTAAATTAGTCCTGCTTGCATATCTTTCCACTCATTGGCTTTTGTTAGACGTTCCAGTCGTATATGCAATTCAAGGAGATACCACGGAAACTGGTTGTAGCGAAACGGCTCGCCCAATGCCTCAATCCTGCGCTTCCAACAGGTGTTCATCAACGCGCTTTGGACGTATATGCACACATTCTTGCAGTTCTTGGTGTACGCCCCATCAATTCATCACGATATCAATGACAAGCTCATCAGAAACCGATAGTCTGAAGGGTTAAGACGCGATCTGGCATTGTGGTCGTCGGGCCTATTCCCTTTCTTTGAATACGCGGCGACCTCCGTCAAGGTGAAACTCCTTCATTCGCGTTTTCAAGTCCCGTTCGTTGACTTGTCTAGCCCACCCTCCTCAATCTATATGATACCCACTACCTACCCTTAGGTGACGGATTGAGACCGATTATGAAGTCGTTTATCATTGCACTTCTCCCTGGGCTTGAGGAGGAGACGGGGGAGTTTTTTGATAAGGTGTGGCACCTCTGTAATCTCCAACTTGACCTCCGTTTTTCACCTCGGAGCAGGTTCTTGGGCTACTTGACAAGTTGGCTCACACCGTGTCACTTGCCTTCTTCTTCCAAAACATCTGGCTGGTTATGTTGACAACTCCTTCCGCTCGGGGAACCGCTTTAAATCTTCTTTCCCGCCGACTGCCCCAACTGAGTGCTGATGAAGGTTTGATTCCTTGTTTATGACTTAGTATTCTGTCGCTGATGGGCAGAAACATATGCACAGATATCACAACAATAGTGGGTCGAGATATTGGCTTGATGGTTCGAGCTTTCTCAGCTGCCCTTGAAGACGAAAACCTCCTTGTGCGTCGTGGGGCGTTGGATCTGCTGTTGCAATCGATGCGTGTCGACAGCGACGCCATTCGCAAGGCCCACCCAGACGACCGAACCATACTCATGCGTGCCGCGACTAGTGTCGTGCTTCGTCGCGATCTTTCTCTCAATCGACGGCTTTACACTTGGCTGCTTGGACCCGAGGAAAAGAGCGATGTGCAAATTGCATATCTGAATACCAACGCGTTGGCCCTTCTTACCGCTACGTTGAAGGTGGGTTCTAATCGTTGATCTTTTGAATTTCCCTTATCTTGTTGTTCAGAATGAGATGGATTCGCCATCTGGGGAGTATTCGCAATCGCGGCCTTTCAAGATTTTCATTTCGCTACTTGATAAATGGGAGATCGGCTCTGCTGTGACAGAAAGTCTTGTTTATCACGCTTTTCAAGCAGTGAAGCGGTTGATTGAGTTGCCAGTGGATGGTGTTGAGGAGGTTTGTTTGTTTTTCGCCACCCCGAGGTCGATTATCTTTCTGATCACGACTAGATCACGATGACGGCTAGCACCCTTTACGAGGCAGTAGAGCCGCATGTGCTTTGGAAACAGCTGTTCAGCGCCGTTGTCAAGGAACTGAATGGTGATGGAACCCAGTTTGAAGTGCGGACTCTCCTTCGAATGTTGTCGGGTTTTCTCACTGACTTGGTCTTAGGCGATCCGTATGGTAGATTTCATACTTCGGACATTTTCTCAAGAGGAGGAGATACAAACAATACACCTCCCCGTTTTCTTCTCCGGTATCGTTGATCTCCTTGAGGTGAGCGAAGTGAGGAGTTCATCGTGATCTTACTGATTGAAGACCAGTCTCAAGTGCGCGACGATCCTGTCAAGGCTTCTTCGGTGGTAACCAGAGAGTGCCTTTTGTTACAAGGCGAGATGTTGCGGCATATTCCCCAAAGCGCTTTGATGCAGCGACCTGAACTCAATGCCGAGGTCCAAACGAAAGCCGAATCTCTGCGAGCCTTCGCTTTTGCTTGTACGTTCTACCGGATAAACCTCTCCACGGACATTCAGCACCCTCTCGATGAGGCTTCCATAATTCCTTTCGCGTCGGTGTTCCAAAACCTGGCTTCGCTGACTGCGATTTGCACCATACGTCTGAGTTCGGATCAGGGCTGCGCTCTTGAAGTTCGCGAGGCTCTGTCTCAGGCATTACTGCTACTGGATCAGTTAGTCGGTCGGCTTGGTGGGTCAGTGTCGTTGTCGTGGGACCCCTCAAAGTGGCTTGGAACAATCCTGAGCAACATGGAACTCGAGGTACGTTCGGCTATTCCTGATTTCGTCCCAAGCTCACTGTTGTTGATCGCAGTCAACAACTTTTGCGCTCTGCGATCGGATTATCTCACTTGTTATTGCACTGTATCAAACGACAGGAATTCAACCACGACTGTCTATTGAAGACCGAACCGTGATGTGCAAGATGGTCAATCAGCTCTTGAATTATCTCCACCCCAATCGTGCTGCTTATCATGTTCGCTCTGTCACCCTTCTCTGGGCACTACAAAGTGCAACCAAGCACCGCCATGTCGAGTCCATCATTGCTCAGAGGATGACTGACGAGTCAAAGTCCGTTATTGAAGCCTATGAGGCTTTCGGTGTCTTGTGGAGATTGACTGGTCAGTCACTACAGCCATAATAACACCTTAGACTCACAGTAGCTGCAGAGGATAACCTCCTTCCTGGCTTTTGTTTCAAGGTTCCATTGATGATCATTCTTTCCTCCCTGCAAAGTCTCGACCCAAGTCTTCGTCGTGTCAGTGAAACATGGATGCGTTGCAGCCTGAAGTCCTACCTCCGGTAAGGACATTGGTCTGACAGTCAATGACTCTTGTTCAAGCCCTCTTTGCAGGATTCTTGATCCAGTGCTCCTTGAGTTGCTGGACCCAGCAATTCGGCGGACACCGAACATTACCAAAGTCCACGGCAAGGAGTTGCAAACATTTTCATACGAACGGCCTTTCGATCAAAGATATACTTGTCATCTTTTGGAGTTGCTACTGTCCGTCGTTCGTTTTGGAGGTCAAGGTTTTGCAAAAACTGCCCGAACAACCCCAATACGCCGGTCCTTTCACACGGGGCTTGTGACAAGGGTAGAAACCAGTATGTGTCCCGAAATCGTACAAGACTTGTTATCATATTGACGTGAGTTCAGGTGGTCTGTTTGAGGCTGATTCGTCCTACTTGGACATTTTAATCGAGATCCTCTTGAGGTCTGCACTCGTGCACATTTCCCCCACCCCGTTTTCTGATCTTCCTCCCAGGTTTCTGCAATCAGAACCGAACAGTGTCTTGAAATCGACGATGCATGTTCAAAACGCAGCAATACAGTCCACTGCCATCGATCTCCTTCAGACTATCGTGGCACGTGGTGAGATCGACCTTGCCGCGGTTGAGGGTATCGAAGCGGTGGTCGTCGCGAAACTCTACTACTGCATCCATTTGTCCCGCTTGGATCTCCAGAACAAACTTTTGCACCTTCTACATTCCCTTATTTCCGCGTCAACATCACCAACCGACTCTTCGGCACATCCCCCTTCAAGGTTGCGTCAGGACGATATCAATGCGGAGAGCGTCGTCAGCCAAGACGATCCACTAGAACCTGGTGTCCGCACCTATCCTGCCAATTCCCTCCTCGTTCACACGTTGCTTGATGGTATCTCAACTCGTACTAACCGACCTGTGTTGCAACATTGGCTGGACTTCATTTTGATGGCGGTCCCCCAATTTCAACCTGCCCTCCAAGCAGTCATAACTCCCTTGAACGATTGCATTTGCCGGCAACTCTTCACTTCGTTGAATGAAGTTCTTCACGTTTCGTCCCTTCCGAAAGCAGAGGATGCGCCACTCGCAGTCAATGATGCGGATTTTTTGATGCTGCTTAACGGTCTTGAAAGACTCGTCTTATTGAATCTAGCTTATACCCTCGACCCGGCATCTCCGGAGGAAGAAACCATTCCCATCGAAAAGTCGACATCGGAGACGAGCGGTCTGTTGGGATACGTTTCCGGCGTGTTTAGCTCTGAAACCCTACAGCAAGCACCAGAGGAACAGTTAACTGTGCGTGGTTGACGTTTAGGGGAAGGTTTCCGTCTGACCATCTTGCTTTAGTCGAGATCATCAGGATACCGGTCTTTGCACGAAGCCGTTCGCGTTCTCTATTCGATATGGGGATCATTGGCCTGGAACGCACCAAAATCGGCGTCTCCCCGAGATGAATCATTGTCCGTTATTTATAATCGCACAAGGCTCCGATGTCGCCGTGTTTTCGAGCATCTTTTCCGCATGCAATCTGCCGAAGTTTTTGAATCCATCGTTGATTGCTGGAATCGAGAATCGGTAGGTGTTTTCAATTGATTGATACAGTTAAGATATTTTGTTGAGACTGTCCAGTTTTCTTTCGCCTCGCAGAATGTGGGACTTGATTTGATGGATACCTTAACCTCTAGCGCTCAAAATGCAGTTCATATGGTGTGCGAGAGCATATCATGTCGTATATTGGGAACGTCGGAGAAGGCGAAGCGGCAAGCCATCAACCCTAACCTGTTCGTGCATTTTTCTGTATTTGCCAAGGTTCTTCGCTGAGTAATGTTTATTTAGAAACGAGGTTGCACTTTTCAAGTTTCTAGAGCAATATCTCCGCCGTTTAGAGGGTCCCTTGGCTCTTCAAGTGTGGGCCCGTTTCGTTCAACTTGCAAAAGAGATCATCACAAGCACGAAGGACTTTAAACCACAAATATATTTCGCCCTTCGGTAAATTAATAATCTTTCTCTTCGAGACCGACATACTTACCCTTTCAAAGATGTACCACTGCCCTCGCAGAGAAAATCACACAAACGACAGCGATCGAGGACAAACGGACACGCAAAGAACTTCAGGTTCGTTGGGAAAAACACGGAACGCCCTTCTTATCCTTATCATATCCTTGCGAAAGGACGTATACGGGAAGCTTCTAGATTCATGCGTATTTTTTGTGGGGAGATCCTTCGAGTCTGGGTCCTGGATCCGTCGTGGGGTTCGGGAAGGCCTCAGTGCCAGTGGAACGGAGTCTCCACTGCCTAGAGCAGGTTCGTTAACGTCCCGATTGCAAAGCGCGAGTTTCTAACATTTGTCATAGAATTGAAACTGGACGAAAAAATGGACGCGAGTACAAGTTCGTTGGTCGATCTCGCCAAAACGGGGAACTCCTCCGATCTAATAATACAGGTAGAGTCTGGATCTTCACTATCGTACTTACGTTTCTCTGAACCATTGTCAGATTAATACTTTCATCTCTTCCTTGGTCTTGCCAAATCTGCGTCGATTCTTAGTGGATAACGATAAGATAGCCACAGCATCGTCAAATATCGTTTACTATATTGTTGGTCCTGCGATCAAAGGCAAAACTCGGTGAGCATTTGTGTGCTTGATTCCGTGCAAGAGTACTTATCCCCGCACACCAGGCCACTAGACATTGACTCGAGTATCAACACCATGCTTAGGGAAATGGCAGCTATACCCGCGGCGCTCAAATCCTGGAAACCTATCGTGACAGAGTTACTGGCTGATACCCGCCTATTCAACTCGACCGCGGAAAGTGCTGAGCAGTGGAAACCTATCGTCAGAGCATTATACGACCTAGACAAGTCTGCGCTAACCGAATTACTCTGTAAGCCATTTAGAGCTTCTCTGAAAGATTGCTGACGGAGAAGGTTATCAGCCAGAGTCGCTACGGCGCCCTCCGCGAATATCTTCACAAATCGAGAGTACGAAATGCTCCTCCGATCCCTGAACATACGACGGCTCTCCTTTGTCCTTTTCACTGGGGACAAGAATCACTTCCTCACACAATTACCGTCAATACAAGAGAAACTAGTCGACGTTCTAAGAAACGTTCCAGCCCCGATCGTGCAGAGTGAAGTATTCCTGTGCATCCGTGTTCTTCTATGTCGCCTTTCTCCTCACAACATGACGAGTTTCTGGCCAGTCGTGCTAACGGAACTTGTAAGCCACCGGTTCCTGTGATGAACGATCGTTACTGATTCGCACATTACCCAGTACCGGATTTTTGAGCAAGTCATGATCAACGTGCCGGCGGACGGATCCGAAGAACTCCAACTCATTTTGGCTGCCTGCAAGTGTCTTGATCTCCTTGTCACCCTGCAAACAGAGGAATTCCAAATGTGATTTCATTAATCCTTTCATGGTTCCTGATCTCATGATTTTTTTTTTTCGCAGACATCAATGGACCTTCATCACAGATACAATTGATGCTGTATATCGCCCAGACGGTTGGTATCCCGAAGCAATGATTGATCAGCTCGCCGAGATCATTGGCAATCTTCCATCCGGCGTGAGTTGGGGTTGCATCATTGACCGCCAGCACCTGAACACTGATTGGGCTGATATCAGGACAAGTCGGTGGATGATGGGAATACAGATAATCAGATGTCCTCCAGCTTTGCCAGTGAGCCAGGGATCAGGCGGCCTTTGCTCAGTTCTTTGCGTCAGATCGAAAGCATCCGAGACCTCGTGCCCTTTTTCTCGCATGCCAGCATCCTTTCATACGAGAGCGTCTACGCTAGCGGAGGTAACATCGATTGGGACGCCGTGGAGGGTGGCATCATGGAGGACATGTTTGACGGCCACTGAGCAGCCCTGTCCTTCCACTGGGAAACCGGCTGAGATCGCGATACTCAGCATGCCCTCCATAGTATTGATAATAAACAGGGACGCTCGACAGTCGAGGTCCATTTTCCATTTCTCGAAAACAGATGACAAGCACGGATGTGAAATATAGCAAGGGTATTGATTATGCAAAATGTGGGGGTGGGGTAGGTTGTCACAAGTGCCTAGAAATCACCCCAACTTCGCCGAAACTTGTACTGCATCCGGTTCTGGGGGTTAGCATGCTTAGATGGAAGCTGGAAACTCTGCATCTATGCGTTACCTTGTACGGGACGTTTTTCCTGTAAAACGAAATCAGTCAATTGTTTGTCCGTCCTTATCAGAGAAGGCCTAACCTAAGTTTATCACCAGCAGCAGTCGGCGGTTTGTAGCCACTTTCCCCCGTTCCCCATGCACCTTTCAGATTTCCTTGAACTTGGGCGTCTTTATACTTGACCTCGGGTTTCTGCTTTTCCGGTGGTATCTGACGGTCGATTTTCAGTGAGGCGGGCGCTTCAGTTACTGCCGGTTCGTCGAGGGTAGTAGTATCATGTCCTGCTTCTGAGGGTGGAGGTGCAGCGTGTTCGTGGGCCTTCAACGCTTCCTCAACCGAGATGCCTTGGTATACGGCTTCCTTTTCCGCTTCTTTGCGTTCGATCTCTTCGTGGTGGGCGAAGTGCTCCAGATCCTCGGGATGGGTGTACGACTCGTCGGTTTGTGTCTCCGGCGTTGAGTGGAATTCCTCTAGTTCACACCAGAGTCAGACATTGGGGAACAAAGAAAAGTGCCGGCGATACAACCTTCGTGGTGGAGGAAGAACTCTGGAGTAGATGTGAGCTTGGCAACATGGTGGGAGGAAGGAGGAAACAACGCACCGCTCTCAACATCGTAGTGATGGCCATCGGCGCCAAGTTCAGTGAAGTTCGGAAGGCCATCTAATCCTACCTTCTCCAGCTCCTCGGGGGTAACTCTTCCATCCTTGTTGAGGTCAAGGCTGTCCAAGACGACTTTGACTATGTGATCGGCCTTCTTTTGGTGTTCCAGCTCATCCTGTGCTGCGTCGGCCTCCAGGATACCTTGCGGTTAACAAACAAAACACACCTTTGACTTCTTCTGAGAATAGACATGGTGTACACCATATACTGCCTCTATCTCCTCTCTATCCCATACGCCATCTCTGTAATCAAGGCGAGTTAGAACAATAGGGTTTTTGATAACCGCCGAGCGGCACGCAAGCATGCGCTCGGAGAGGACGCCGACCTGTTCAGATCATGTAGCTGAAAGAAACTTCGGATGTCGAACGCGTCACTACGGCAAATGGTTTGTCAGGGCCCAGTCTCCGTGATAACGGGAAACTAGCATGAATCACATATGATGCTCCGAAGACATCTTGATAGAAACGCGGAATGTTTATTGAGCAGAGGGAGTCAGGATAAATTAGACTGAGTCGGACATACGTGGCGTTGTGCATATTGTTGAATGGTCTCTCCTTTAGCAGGGCCAGCGTGGCCATGGTCGCCGTGAGCCAGGGCTAACCTGACGAGAAAAAGAAGAGAAAAACTCGCGACGGTCTTCATGATGTGAGTCGAAGCGTTGGTGACGATAGCCCACGTTGTTCACAATTGCACGCACACCCTTCTTGTTCTGGGGCGTGCGACTCTTTGTCCCACTTTGGGTAAATTCCTTGGTCAGCAACCTTTGCGTACCTCCATGCCACTCGGTTTTAGATTTTTACCCTCCTATGTTCTCCTTCTAGTACTAGTTGTAATCGACTTCTCGAGGATACGCAATCAGTTTTTTGTCTCATACTCACACAGGGGCTTTAGGGGCACTAATTATGCAGCAAGATTATTCAGCTCCTGGGAGTTTCGTTTCGTCATTAGCGTTTGCCATACGACGCATGGATTTAGACTCCTCTCCCCCCGTTACAACCTCTCACAATTGATGTGCTGCGCCCTTTTCGAAACCCCCAAGCTTTTCAGTCCGCGTATCGAGGACAAAACTAAAATTCGGACCGCTAGGTGGCGGTCTGATTTTTTTAGCGCCGTGCCGCGCACCGCTGAGCTGGTTCGATTCCGGACGACCATGAACACGAGCTCCAAGCAAGTCATGACATATGACACTGACAGACAATGACACGATGTAGCAATGATTCCTCATGTGTTCCTTCATAACTCGACAGTCCGATAACAGCGTGATGGTAAAGATCGGTAAATTACAGATTATTCTCAGGCGGACGGCAACCAAAACGGGAGTTGAAGGTGGAATAACGAATGTGGTATCGCGACGAGAACCGTAGCTCGCGATGGCTACTATCTAAACCCATTAAAAGAGAGTCCATATAGTTCCGAAACCCAAACCAACGATGGAAATGATGAGAGGGAATACGAAGAGTCCCAAAGCTCCTACTGGAATGTTCATACTGGCAAGAGCGGCACCAGAAGCGGCGGGAAAGACGCTGACACGGGCTTGCGACGGGTTGTCAGCGCCATCGACCGTCTTGTAACCGCTACTTGGCGACGGTGCTGCGGAGGTGTGAATTGTTTTGGCACCGGTGTATATTTGGCCAAGAGTGTTAAGGCCGCCATTTTCATCCAACAAATCTGTCAAAGAGAACACGTTAGTGATGTGGAGCTGGCAAGCTTCCGGACGCTTACTGTAATGTACGCCATCCCGAGGGCGCTGCCGGGAACACGTCAGGCGTTGTGCGGACAATCAACTGAGTAGTTACTCACGAAGAATCCAAACCATGCGTATCTTTCTATCCAATCCAGGGTATCCATGTAAGTGATTGTGGTATTCATGAACTGTGCCACGACTTATGACACCGGATCAGGTCAACCTTGTGCCCCAAATAGCAATGCGATGAGAACTCACCGGTGTCATTTGTCGAGGTTTCCGCAAATTCAGTTACCCAGAGGGGATAGGTCGGGAACTGTGTATGTAGGCCCCATATATAGTCGTAGAAGCCTTCCACACCTGATCCGTACCTTATCCGAGGTAAATGATTTTCAGAAACTGATTTATAGCTTTTGACGTTGATTGCTATGCTCACCAATGGAAAGGGATGAAATCGATATGGCACGATGTGCATGCCGAAAAGAAGCTCGCAAGCCAAGGTCGTCCGTTAGCAGTGACCGCGGGAGCGCCCAGGCGGACGCCTGACCCATGGAAAGGTTCAATATACTGCATCCAAAGGTTAGCCGCCTCGACTGGATCAATATTCGACTCTTGTGCAAAGTCTGGCTCATTGAAGCCCTTTAAGAAGCCTTAGATGAGCGATCACACCCCCTGAACTCGGGGTTTAGACGCACCAGAAGAATCTTCGCGCCATCTGCAGTCATAGCGTTCGATAACGCATTGATTTGTCCAGAGCCCCACTGCATGGGCACGTAAGGAATATTGGAGTCGATGAGATACTGGGCAGGGGTCGTTCCCCAGTCGTACAGCCAGGTGATGACACTCGCAGATTGATTTGCGTTGATCAAATCTCCTGGTGTATCTCCAGCAGCGAAAGCAAGACCCCGCTTGGAGTTTTTCTGTGCTGGAGCCTGAGGGGTCCCAGTCGGAGTCGTCGCAGGGGTATTGGAAGCAACTGCAGCACTCGTGCTTTTAGCGGAAACGGAAGCCGAGGGGGGTTGATCTGAAGAGGTGATGTTATGGGATTGTACAGTAGAGATCAAAAGAGCAGCCCATAGCCAGAAATTATAGCGAACCATCCTAGATAAGATGAAGGGGGAAGGAAGGAGGGGCTGAGGAGAAGTATTGGAAAAGAGTGTTTATATCGCCAGCGCAGCGAGTGCGCAAGGAGAAGGTGCCAGCTCGTGAGATGGCCGTTCAGGGCGAACTGTCCGAGGTTGACACCCGTTCATCGTTTTTCGTCGAAGTGAGACGGAAGGAAGCTGTGATGATGTGGATTTCGAACCTGGTTGTCGGGAACAGTAACAGTAACAGTCAGACCCCAGAAGACATAGGAAGCCGATCAAGACAATGAGAGCAAAGGTGATTCCACACGCTGCTCGAGTACATGAGTTCTGGTCGTTGTTTTCGAGCTCTGGATGCGGGAAGCGAAGGGATAAGGACAGGTTGACAGAAGAAGATCAAAGGCTTACATTTTGTTCCTTGATGTGTCGGAGGTGGGCAGTCATAAAAGACGGGCTCCTTGATCGGTAAAGACCGCATTGAGTTTACAAGGTGCATACTTACACGCACAGGATTATACTGGATCAAAACGGATCGACGTCGAGAACGGATTTCTGAACTTGAAGTAAATTTTAAGCAGGTGGAGTGCCTGAGTTGGTTGCACTCATTCGGAATTGATCGATCGGCATAAAAGGGTCCGTGTGACACATCCATTCCGGACAAAGTTCGAGGGGTGTCACCAGCACTCTCATCTCAGTACCATGAGGACACACGTGTAGCTCATCTGCACCTCACATGGACTATCTGAAAGATCACCGTTACGTAGGACTATGGGCAGAAAGGTTCAGGAAAAATAAGTGCCGGCACGCCTGGTGGCGAGGGAGGATGGTGTCAGACCTCCTGAGCTTTCTAAGAAGCTCATTCTTTAATGCGTGGTAGACGCAATGACGACCATCGTCTTACATATTGAGCGAAATCAAACCATCCGCGAACCAGTCTTAATTTCCCGACCCCCTCGGTGAATGAACTGCTCGACACTCGGAGCCTTCGCGATCGGTGCCGCTGCCGCATGGTTTGTTGGAATTCTCCACCGGCTTGATGGGGTGCTTGGTGAAATTGGAGAATCGAGTCATGGATTCACCGAAACATCGGGATATACGCATATTGAGATGAATCAGCTCATTAGGCGGAGCCAACGGGGCCGATAACGGTAATTGGGATTATCAATGCAATTTTTTTCGCTTGTTCACCCTGTTTTTTTCACGGCTGCAAGAGGGAAGTTCCTATTACTCAGCCATCTTTCCTAACTCAGTGCGGAGTCTCCTGTCAACTTAAAAAGCAAACCACCCATCGCCGTAATGCTCGTTCCCTTTCCCCCGTTTACTTTAGACAACGCGCATGGCGGATACCCCAGGCGACTCTGCCACCCTCAACGACGAGAAACGCCCAGGTTCTGGCAACATGACGCCTGCGAGCCATCATGTTGACGTTCATCGGGCCGAAGATGAATTCAATGCTTTATCACGACAACTCACAATCCACTCCCAAGCAGATCATCCAAAATCCCAATCGGATTCTGACAAGGATGATCTCGAAAAGGGCGAACCCCACCAGCCCTTCAATTTGAGGGAGTACCTCACTTCTTCCAACGACGCAAACCAACAAGCAGGCATAAAGCACAAGGTGAGCAAGTCAGCCTCTCATCTGAAAAGTAATTCATTCCCCATCGTCGATAGCATGTGGGAGTGACGTGGGAGGACCTTCAAGTTGAAGTCGCAGGCGGGACGGATAGTAAAGTAAGCGGTATCTCTCTTCGGCGGCCGCGTTCACCATGCTGATCCTTTGCCTCCTCGAGTTTTATGTCGGCACTTTCGGTGGTGAGAGATTATTCCTCGCTTTACGGCAGAAGTAAATTCTCAAATTACAAACTAGGCGCCGCGCTGGACTTCATACTCGGCCCGATTTTCTGGCTTTGGTCGTTCTTCGCCCCCCTTTTTCCCACAAAAAACTCGCCTACTCGCACGATTCTCCATAGGTAAGTGAGTACTGGAAATATACGTCACCATTCCTAACTTGGCGTAGGTCATCAGGCGTCGTGAAACCCGGTGAAATGTGCTTGGTCCTTGGTTGCCCTGGTTCTGGCTGCACTACGTTCTTAAAGACGATCGCAAATGAGCGAGGTGGATACGCAAACGTCTCTGGCCAGGTTCTCTATGCAGGAATCGACGCTCAGGAAATGGCAAAACATTACAAAGGCGAAGTCGTTTACAATCAAGAAGGTGGATCTCTCCCTCGTGACATCCGTCGGCCATATTCTGACAGATGATAGATGACATCCATATCGCAACGCTGACTGTCGCTCAGACTCTCGAATTCGCGCTTTCTACGTTCGTTTACTTCATCATCATGCTAGCATACTTACCAAATGATGATTGCAGAAAAACTCCCGGACCCAACGGCCGTCTCCCCGGCATCTCTAGGAAAGACTTCGACGCTCAGGTTCTTGACACTTTGCTAAAGATGTTGAATATTTCGCATACGAAGCAAACGCTCGTCGGTGATGAATTTGTTCGCGGCGTGTCTGGCGGAGAACGTAAACGTGTCAGTATTGCCGAAATGATGGCAACTCGAGCTCGTGTCCAATGTTGGGACAACTCCACCCGTGGTCTTGACGCGTCAACTGCTCTCGACTTCGCCAAGAGCTTGCGCGTGATGACCGATATTCTGGGTCAAACTACCTTTGTTTCCCTGTATGTGAACCTCAGTTGAGATCCCCTGAATGATGCTGATTTTGAACAGGTATCAAGCCGGCGAGGGTATCTACGACTTGTTCGACAAGGTCATTGTACTCGACGAGGGACGTCAAGTCTTCTTTGGACCACCTGCAGAGGCTCGGGCATATTTCGAAAATCTTGGTTACAAGCCTCTCCCTCGTCAAAGCACTGCAGACTACCTCACTGGATGCACCGATCCAAATGAACGCCAATTTGCCCCTTCCAGATCCGCGAAGGACACCCCGTCAACTCCCCAGGGTCTTGAAAACGCGTATTTGATGTCGACGCACGCGAGGGACAATGACGACACGCTACAAAAATACAAGCTTCTCATGGAGACCGAAAAGGCTGATCAGGAGGCATTCCGTGCTGCCGTTGCCGACGACAAGAAACGTGGAGTTTCGAAAAAGAGCCCTTATACCCTCGGTTTTTCGGGCCAGGTACGGGCGTTGACGATTCGCCAATTCCAGATGCGCATACAGGATCGCTTCCAACTCGTGACGAGTTACACACTGGCAATTGTAGGTCCTTTCAGTCGCACTGACAGAGTCATGATCTGATAGAAACAGATTTTGGCCCTTGTTATTGGAGCAGCATACATAAATCAGCCCTTGACGTCTGCTGGAGCTTTCACTCGCGGAAGGTATGTAGGCGAGAAACAACCTCAGACGTAGCAGACCTAACGATGTCCGGATAGTGTGATATTCGCTGCGTTGTTGACAACTTGCCTTGATGCTTTCGGAGAGGTAAGTTGTCCTTCAGATTGCTCATAATTTTCGCTCACCCACCCTTCCTTCTAGATGCCCGCTCAAATGCTCGGACGCCCTATACTGCGCAAACAAGTTCGTATCTCTTTATTGCCATCGTGCTCCTGCTGACATCCAATCCAGACGAGCTACAGTCTTTACCGCCCATCGGCCATTGCGCTCGCGAACACCCTATCCGATCTACCGTTCTCAGCCTCCCGCATTCTCTTGTACAACATCATCGTTTACTTCATGTCTGGTCTTCATCGATCGGCAGGCGGTTTCTGGACATTCCACTTGTTCAATTATATGGCGTATCTGGTCATGCAGGGTTTCTTCCGAACGTTCGGTCTCATCTGTTCAAGCTTCGACTCTGCGTTTAGATTGGCCGTCTTCTTCATTCCCAACTTGTGAGTTACTGCCACTTCTTGTTCAGGCATCAACCTGACCAGCGTAATACAGCATTCAATACACCGGGTACATCATCCCCGTCGACAGTATGCAAAGATGGTTGTTCTGGATCGTAAGAATTTGACACCGTACTACTGTTGTTCATGCTGACGAAATTTTCCCAGTACTATGTCAACCCGGTGGCGTATGGTGAGATTTTGCGTATTTAAATATCTTTGCCATCCATCTGACATTCGGCTAGCTTGGCAAGCATGCATGGAGAATGAATTTATGCGGATATCGGTGCGGCCGCTGACTCAACACCACTCCACCTCGGCAATACTGACCACATCCATTAGTTACTTTGTGACGGCAACGCCATCATACCCAGAAATGGTTTCGGCCTAGTCAAATATCCGTATGTCGATATGCCCCATTTATCTACACGGTTTTCTAAATCTGGCCTTAGAGATGGCCTCGGTCCCAACCAAGCGTGCACATTGTTCGGTGCGGAATCTGCAAGCAACATCATAACTGGCCGATCCTACATCTCTGCTGGCTTTGGGCTTGACGTGGGCGACCTATGGAGAAGAAACTTCCCGGTCCTCCTTGCGTTCCTTGTCGTTTTCCAATTGACACAAATATTTGCGCTGGAATACTACCCTGTAAGTGGTGTTCCTGTCGAAAATATTTCCAGAGCTGACTGGTTTCTCAGCAATACGGATTTGATCTCTCCATCAACATTTTCGCAAAGGAGAATGATGAAGTCAAGAAGCGAAATGCAGTCCTTCAAGAACGAAAGCAGAAGCGCATGGCCGCCCGCGAGTCTGAGGAGAAAAGCATTACTGAGGTCGAGACTGCTCGGGGTAGTTTCGCTCACAAAAAGGTGTTCACTTGGGAGAAGGTCAATTATCACGTTCCCAGCGCCTCTGGTCCCCTTCGTCTTCTCCACAACGTCGATGGCTACGTCAAACCAGGAACACTGACCGCCTTGATGGGCGCGAGTGGAGCAGGTACTTCAGAAAATTGAATGTTTAAGACGCGCAACTAATACTCTCGATTACAGGTAAGACGACCTGCCTCGACGTCCTCGCACAGCGCAAGAATGTTGGAATCGTGACCGGTGACATTTTCGTTGATGGCCGCCCTCTGACCTCCGATTTTGCGCGAGGGACTGCGTATGGTACGTGGAACTTTAACGAGCTCTAGGAGACGTCATGCTGACGAGCACATCTAGCCGAGCAGATGGATGTGCATGAAGGTTTGTTGCCCTCATCCTTTCGTTAATTTGTGTTGACAATTTGCCTAGGTACTGCGACTGTCCGAGAGGCAATGCGTTTCTCAGCCTACCTTCGCCAACCCGCCGACATCTCCCAAGCCGAGAAGGACGATTACGTTGAGGAAATGATCGAACTGCTCGAACTCCAGGATCTTTCCGAAGCCCTTGTATTCAGTCTCAACGTGGAGGCCCGTAAACGCTTGACCATCGGAGTGGAACTTGCCAGCAAACCTGAATTGCTCTTATTCTTGGACGAACCCACCTCAGGTCTCGATGCTCAGAGGTAATGACCATAAGCTTTCCATTCCATTCAGGGCGTTGACATATCATCTTCTAGTGCCTGGAATCTCGTTCGCTTCCTCCGAAAATTGGCGGATCAAGGCCAAGCCATCCTTTGCACGATCCATCAGCCTTCGTCTTTACTCTTTGAGAGCTTTGACAGGCTACTGCTCCTGGAACGCGGTGGAGAGACAGTTTACTTCGGAGACATCGGTCGGGACTCAGCCATCATCCGTGATTATTTCGCTCGTCAAGGTGCTCAATGTCCTCCAAACGTCAACCCTGCCGAGTACATGCTGGAAGCCATCGGTGCTGGTGTCAGCCCACGAGTCGGTGATCGCGACTGGAAAGACGTCTGGCAGGACTCCCCGGAATATAGAAAAGTTCAGGCCGAACTAGCAGAAATCAAAAGGCAGGCATTGTCTCGTCCGGTGGAGGACAAGAAGGCATTGAACACATGTAAGTTTTAATGATGGACGATTTACACCCAGGGTGACTGACTTTCATATCAAGACGCAACGTCTTTCCTCTATCAACTTAAGACTGTCGTGGCGCGCAACAATACTGCTCTGTGGAGATCGCCAAACTACATCTTCACCCGGATCTTTGTGTCGTCGTTCATCTCGTTGTTCATTTCTCTGTCCTTCCTGCAACTCGGTACAAGCGTCCGGGACCTTCAGTTCCGTGTCTTCATAATGTGAGTGCCGCCCTTGCTATGCTCACCCATTCGCTCACTTGTCGAATCAGATTCTGGGTCGTCGTGCTGCCAGCAATCGTCATGTCACAGATTGAACCCTTGTTCATCTCCAATCGACGCATCTTCATCCGAGGTACAAAGTTTCTCACTGGGCTGTGAATCAGTGCTGATTGCTGTTTAGAATCTTCGAGTCGCATATACTCTCCGTACGTCTTCGCCATCGGCCAACTCTTGGGCGAAATTCCATACAGTATACTGTGCGCTGTCATCTATTGGGTCCTGATGGTGAGTTGCGTCCTTTTGAGAGTCACGAACACCATTGACGTTTGATGGTGCAGGTTTACCCCGCTGGCTTTGGACAAGGCAGCGCTGGAACGAACGGAACAGGATTCCAGCTCTTGATCATCATTTTCATGCTTCTCTTCGGTGTCTCCCTAGGCCAACTGGTCGCGGCACTCTCCCCTAGTGTGCAGGTGGCGGTTCTTTTCAATCCGTTCATTGGTTTGGTTTTAGCCACGTTCTGCGGTGTGACCATCCCATACCCAACGATGATTCACTTCTGGAAGAGTTGGATCTATCAACTTGATCCCTACACTCGGACGTTGGCAGCGATGGTTTCGACAGAACTCCAGTGAGTTGACAGTGTGTGGGACGAGATCATGGCGACTCATCATGTTGTGTACATAGCGGGCTTACCATCCGCTGCAAGAGCGACGAGTTTGCAACCTTCAATCCTCCATCAGGTCAGAATTGTAGTGCATGGGCTGGGGACTTTGCCAACACTTTCGGCGGGTACATCGACAACTTGCTTGACACGGCGGCCTGCCGATACTGCCAGTTCAAAGTTGGCGACGAGTTTTACGTTCCCTTGAACATTGACTTCGACAAGCGGTGGAGAGATGCATTCATTCTATTTTCATTCTTTGGTACGCCCTCCCTCATTGGACTGATGATCACCACTGAACTGAGTTTTCCTTCCTTTCTCTCTAGTGTTCAACCTGATCGTGACTACTAGTAAGTTTACCACTCTCGCACCTCTAAAGCCACTCTTACTGACCACGCGACCAGTTGCTTCGAGATACTTACGATACGCCAAACGATGATCTGATGTATATGAACGTTCGCATTCCCTTTGCATCGCTCGGCATTGCCGTGTTCACTATCCTATATTCACATCAAATAGACCGCAAATCATCTCGTAGCACTAGCAATCACATCATTCCCTAGCCTTCCGGATATCACCCTTTTATTAATGATATAATCGCTTTTGTGACCATAGACGCACATCAGGAGCACTGAGTTTCGTCCATCTGCATCAAGAGCGTGATTTTAGATCTACTTTGCTGGCGAGCGCGATCTCGGATGTGTGGCAACAGTTGCTTTTGATTACAGTAAGGTTGTGAATTGTGAATTTTTGTTGTGCCATAAGCGCCACGCTCTTGGCGCAGTGCTTGCTGGAGGCGAAACGACGGATCTCTTCGCTTGTAAAGCACGAATTATACTGTTCTGCGTCGATCCAAAAACGGAAGATGCTACCTACAGGCTTTACACCCTTGAGCGGTGCTTACTGTGTGCGGGGGGGGAAGTTTCTAGATGAATTCACATTCAAACGATACGAAAGTGAGGGGAATCAGGTAAATCCATGACGGGCGGGGGTACCTGTGCGACAAACGAGACACATCTAAAGTGTCTTTTCTTCCAAAGATTGATGGTCGGGACCTTATATTGCTGAGGGGAGATTGGGACAAGCTGTCGTTGTTCCGTTGTGCAATGTGGCGGTCTTGTTCGCCTTCACCCCAACTACAGGGTCGCATTGCAGTACTGTGCTTGTCAACGTCAAGTGGGGGCCAGATGCGCTCCTTCACTCGAGTTAACTTCCTGTTTGAAAAGGGCAGTCCAGTGGGAGGCAAGCCAATTCGATCTAGAAAAGACTAGGAGAGCGACGAGCTGACATGATGTATCACGCCTGTTACTGCATGGCAATATGAACGAGTTCATATCCGTAATTAAAGCACACGAGAAAAGTCTTTGCGCAGGCGAAACAACAAGACTTGAAGGGCCTGGTGATGGTCAAGCTGGTCGTTAACAATGAGATTCAAACGATGGCGGACCCGGAGGAGTTCGTGGCTCCACAACCAATACCGGCACCCAAAACGGAAGCAGAATGGGCTGTTTCGGGCAAAACCGATTGCTGATCGATCGGGACAATAGAGCTAAAAAGGAATTTCGTATGTTACAAGGGCTGGACCGCAGCTCAGGAGAACATGTTTGGAATCATTGTCAACGGGTCAGAGTCCAGCCTTTTTGAAGGGATAACTCTGAACAGCCGCAGTAGCGAGTTCCTCCGATTGCTGCTGAGAGCGTCGACGAATCAAGGATCAGAGAGGGACGGTAAGAAAACGCCACGGTTTCGCAAAATGGACAGCCTCCACCTCTGACTTGACGGCTTTTCATCTCCTGGCCCCCGAGTCTGTCACGGCTTACCTGGATCGGGTGGCTATTGTATCATAGCCGACTTTCCATTTAACCTCGCTCAACGCTCTTCGAGGTATAAAGGCCAAGCATCCAGACCTGCCATTTTACAATAACCACCCCCGCACCTAAAGCTCCCCCCATGACAGAGTACGACTACTCACCCGAAGCCTACGAGCGATACCTTGCCACCCAGTCTCGCATTGCGCGATGGGTAGACGAAACTGAGCAGCATAAAGCCCAATTCGTTTCCCCTTTTGTCCCAGTCCCTCGGAGTGAAGATTCTTCTGACGAAGGAATGCCTTTCAATCCTACGCCCTACTCACACCACTCCCACCCTGATCGTCATCACCACCACCAAAGGGAAGAGCACATTCGTGGTCGGAGACACTATGCACGGTCCTCTTCGCCGTCCTCTGATTCGTCCTCATTGCCGCCCTCACCCGTCTCGAGAACTCCTCATCACTCCAATCACGTTCACCAGCGTCCCATTCCCAATATTTACTCGAATCAACCACAGCAAGGGCATCCATTCCAGTACATCCCCCCTCCCCCTCCACCCCCATTGCCTATTATGGCACCAGCACCCATGCATCCGATGTCGAATGTCCCCCTCGCCGGGCCACAAGACTACTACGCCCCGCCGCTTTCCAACGTGCCTCAGCAGCAATTCTCGCATCCGGGTGTGATGCATCCTCACCCGCCCAAGACACATCACGCAATATACGCCAACCCCCCTAACCACCCCCCCTTGCAACAACAGCAATCATACCAAAGTCGGCACGCATCCGCGAGGCCGGCTCTCAATACGAACAACTCAACGTATATAATCCCTTACACATCAGGCCCAGGCGCAGCAACCGGCTACGTGATTATTCCTCCGAACACGCGCCCTCAGGACGTTCAAGTAACAGTGAGTGCTTCGCCCATCTTGGCATTATCGCCCTTTTTTTTTTACTCATGACCTTTCTTCGCAGTATTGGCCATCAAACTGAATCCTCGTCGGAGGATGAACCATCGGACATTTGATCGCTCCACGTTTGTCGCTTCCGAATCATCACTACGCCTACACTTTTGCCCACAACCCACCGGACTTCCCGCCTCGTGGAGCGAACCGAACGCAAAGAGGCAGGTAGAATGACCCGGGATTGATCGGAGATTGCTTTCACCGTGGAGCATGCGTTGGGGGGTTGCAGGATCTCGCTTCATGGGCCCCCTTATGAAAATTGGACAGTTCATGTCCCTTCTGGATATCCCGGAACTCGGGGAACAAATCATTTCAAAAATCGCCACAATCTTCTCAATATCAATGGGACTAACAGGGACACCTTCATCTGCGTAGAATATAAATTTTATAATCAGGTCCGCCGCTCTTAATGACACCACGGAGGCCTTTCATCGGCCAACTGGATGTGGCTGGTTCACCTCCAGGGGCTGTGGGAAAGGAATTTGATGTTCATAATAAAGTAGCTTTCTCTTGTCTCGTTTTGGGACTACTCGGGACACACGTTAGAGTAGGATTGTAAAGATAGAGCTCCAACGAACAAAGACCCATTCACCTCACCTGTACACCTCACCTTGTACTATCCTTCTTCTCTTGATCAACTTTGAGTCATCATGCATCTCCGTTTCACAACCAACCACCTGTTCTAACTCTGAATTTCTATTTTGAGCCTCGATTCTTGTCCCCGAGGACAATCAACTACAACTATGTGGCGTGGATACAAGAGGAACAATGTCAGAGAACGATTGTTCGATAGCCGTCCAAGGGACACTGAGAAAGAACAGGATATGCTTCGAGCGGGTAAACGTCCTGACAACCTGGCCTGGCTTGAAGCTGCGGAGAGACAAGAACCTGTTCAAAATTTTCCTGGGATCGCGCTGATACTGACATCTCGCGATATCCGCGCATCTTTGTGAACAGGAGTTGACTATTAGCTTTTTTTCCTTGTCAGACGACCATCAGCTGATCAACAAGTGATACCACTGGCAGTCCGCGGTCTAATTGCGCAGCCCAAACATCCTAAACACGGCGGTTTCGCAACCATTGGTACATTGATGAAATCGAGCAGGTTGCTATTACCGAGGAAAATCAAGAGTCCATAAAGTAAATTGCCATTCTACAACAGATGGAAGACAATTGTGGCGGACTTAAGCCATCCAGGGTTCAATACACAACGCAGTTGAGACAGTTGGCTTCATTAATTTTTCGAAGGAAGAGAGGACCGGTTGACATTTCCAGCCTGCGAGGAAAGACGAGGAAATCGTTTATATTTTTGATCGGGACATCGAAATCACTGCAGGCGTTCTTCGAAAAACAACTAGCCACCAAGTGCGCAAATTCTGACGTCACCCACTCAAGGTAGGGCTTCTGATTAATTCATCATGTCTTGCGAACAGGCCAATACCAGGCGCATGGGATGATAACGTTTTGAGCATTCCAAGCGATGACGTAGAAAATTATTTACAAAGACGCATGTCAGATCGTCGTTTCAGTTATTTTCAGTGAGGCTTCTCAGGAGTGTTGAATCCAGCGAGCGTTTTTTTCTTATGGTCGTGGTGGGAAGCCCTGTTACGAAAGTCAACATCAACGTGAACAGCTTTGGAGGGAGGAAAACCGACCACTCCTTCTGGCCTCCCGACAAAGTCGAGAGTAGTGTCCCCTTTGTCCACTGCATCGCGGGCGTCCTCCGCAAATTCCAACGCTCGCTTTAACGACAAGTTTAGAGTTTTGGACAACGCGGTGACTTCCCAAATCTTCTCTTTTTCCGGCATAGCTTCTTTGATTCGGTCGCAAAGCGGTAGCGTTACCCTCAAAGGAGCTTCACACCACCATAAAGCTTCCAAAGCGATGTTCAGGAAATACGTGTGTTTCTCATCGTCGACGGGATAGAGCTCTGCAGCCTCAAGGTAAGATTTGTACGAGCCGTAGAATAACTTGGCGCATTCCTGTGGGGTCTTCTGTCCGAATCGGCCGAGTTGAATCTGGCACCAGCCCTCGATCCTGTGAAGACGTCAGTTCACCAACCAAGGTCATGCCCAACTGATACCCACGAGTGAGCAGCAGCAGCAGGGTACTTCCAGAAGCTTAACAGCATGACAGGATCGGTCGGTCCTTGAGGGGGGTTGGTTTTGATTTCGGTAATCATCTCTCTCGCTAGTTCCATCAGCCCTTCTATGGTATAATCAGACCCACTGGTGTCCTTCCCAAGGCTCTGGCGTACCACGTTCATCATCCCATATCATGATATAGGAAAAAACTCACATTCATAATCGATTCGAGGTACAACCGCCGTACCGCGCGGACAAAAGTCAGGTCGAAGATAGTTCCACGGTTCTCTCGAGTGATGTCGGCCCATTCTTTCCTGCCCCACTCGAGGACATCCAACCCCCAGCGGAAGAATTGGGGCCCGTTAACTTTGTTATTCACCCTGTCGTCAATATATCCTCGAACAATCCACGCGCTGAGGGCTCAGATAAATGAGAGGTATCAGAGCTAGTCAGCGATGACGTGCTGACCGTATAGTTACCGAAAGAGCGCGACGGACAGAACTCCATCCACCTGTTTCGACCCTAACTAAAGCTTGGTCCTTGACCACCTGAGGACCCGCGCTTCCCCATGCCTCGCTTTGATGGATTTCAAACATTGCTGTAAGATACGTTTTCGTCAGCAAGTAGTTCGCCGAGACGGGAGGCAGCGGACCTTGTTCGCTGTACTTATCAAACCAATCAGGGATATCTACATGAAACACTCGCTCGTCTTGAAGAAGTGCATTAGATATGGACTCGAGGACCTATTGTGGAAATGAGAATCAAGTTTGCTGTTGGAGCATGCCATACGCACGCCAGTAGTCCCCGAAAGATGCATTTGACCCCCAACCATGACGCGTTTCAATTTTTTCATGTTTCCTACGCCTTCAATGAATGCCTGGGAATGGATCGGCATGAGTAGAGTGTACGATGGAATCCTTGCGTTGGGTATGGTATCTAACCCTGTAAGCTGGCAACATAACGAATGCCTGTAAGATGATGCTTAATGATCGTTCGGAATGCGGAACATAACGACTTACGCTAGACGGCGGTTGTCCTGCCTGAATCAACTGCTGTTCAATGCGTTGGGCCTTCACCCATGGTAAGCGATGAATTGTGGATGCATTGAACGCTATTGTCTGCGGCTCTCTGAGAATCGTCGGTCCTTTGTTGATGGCGTCTGTGGCTCGTTTCAGTCCTTCTTCCATTTGCGTCTTCATGAGTTTTTGTTCCGGTGATAATAATGCCTCATCCGGAAGTTGACTCAATCCGGAAGTCCAGGCATTCTTGCTGGCAGTCCACGCCGCCAAGTGCTAGAGCCCGGGCAAGTGTTGAGTCATTGGTTTTTGGGAAAAAAGCGAAACGAAACACCTCTGAAGCAGTCGCAAGGCGTGCCCAGGCTTTCAAAAACGTGGGATCGAGTTCCGTCGCCTATTCATTCGGATAAATTTGGGTTCGCCAATGGTTGACAAGAAGAGATGCACCTCCCGAGCGTCGGTTGAAGCGTTGAGATAACTTTGAGAGTGCCAGCGCCACGGTCCGCAGCCATCAGATTTCCAAATCTCGAACGATGGAGAGGGCGTACTCTTTTGTGGCTAAACAGCAGGCCGCCCGGTTAGCATACAAAATTGCGTTCCCTGGGTCCTCCTTTATGGCTTGTGTGTACTTCTCATAGGCTTTGTTGTAGTTTTTTTGCCCGTAAAACGCATTTCCTTCAGCCTTGAGGACTTGGGCTTTAGAGAGTTGGTCGGGAGTGGTCATAGCGCCAAAGTGGGGGTATCCAAGCACGTTTGAGATTGAACGGATTATAAACAAGTGGTCTGTGAGACTCCTGAGCTACGTAAAATAGACGGATCTTCGCATTTCTTGAAGTGGTAACTCGGTATGTTGTTGAGGTCAAGCGAAGCATGGTTGGTTTACGTGTCCCAAGGAATGCAACCTTGTTTACTAAACTTCATAGCGAGTTGAAATGTGGCATGTAATATTACGAGTGTTTCGATACTTACGAGTATTGAAACCGTTTTGCAACTCGAGTTTCTGGAGGAAATGGTGACTGAAAGACTTCAATTTGGCGTGACGTCATTAATGACCATCTCATGCAGACGAACGCTCCATCAAATTGGTGTTACAATCGTTCAATATTCAACGCTTAGCGCCTAGTACGACCAGTGAGGCCACCTAAAACCGGAAGAGTTGCCAGCGACACTAAGCGACGCCGATTCAGTAGCAGGAGTGCCGATTCGTAAGGAACGCTGTCGGTAGAACCTCCGATTTTGGGTTTTCTCGTGGCCTACTGCGATTTTGGTGCGTGATGAAGCTACGTTCAATTGTTGGTCAGGGCCTGAAAAAAAAAGCCGTCAAAGGAAGCTCACAATATCACGGAATTGGTTTGATGCATCGTTGTACTGCTTTTCCAGGAATTTCGACTATGACGCAGTGTAAAGTTTGCAAAGCTTGTTCTGATAAAGTGAATATATCTCACCTTTTTGCTCAAGTTACTGAGGTCGTCGTTCAATTCTTTCTCTTGGCCCTTGAGCTCCTGTTCCATGGTTTTCCGGGGCACCATCATAAACCTGATTGTTTAACGTGAAGGCCTGTTTTCGGAGGGAAAGGGGTTGCAAACATTTTACCAACACCTTTATATAAGTTCACATCGCCGTCGATCTGAGAAATCTCGTCGATTGTGAGCTGCAATATGCGTCGTTCACGCTCCTTCGCGGAGGCTTGTTGTGAAGTTAACGACAAGGCCCGTTGAGATTGAACTATTGTTTGTTGTATTTGAAGTAATATCTTTGTTGGATTGTCAGAAGGTTATAAACCAGTGAGGAACCAAATTACCTTTCTCAAAGTATCGTCTGGAAGGGCAGACATGTTCAATGGTTAATTGGACGGATCGTGAT
Organism: Macrocystidia cucumis; assembly: GCA_001179725.1. Classification (NCBI taxonomy): domain Eukaryota; kingdom Fungi; phylum Basidiomycota; class Agaricomycetes; order Agaricales; family Macrocystidiaceae; genus Macrocystidia; species Macrocystidia cucumis. The sequence continues at coordinate 69,652 of CEMH01204237.1, read as the reverse complement.
CGCGTCGGTTTGGCCATGTTTACGTTCGAACCCGCCGGAGTTTCAAAATATTCGCGTCCTCGACACACAACGCGCGAGAAGAGGTTCAACATTCGCCATTGGTTGTCAATCCACCTAACTTGCTGCCCTACACAACTCATTACCCTCTATTGACATATAAATGGCATCTTTTGAGGACTACGACGAGTTTGGTAACTATATTGGCGCCGACCTCGACTCAGACGATGAGGAAGAAGTCACTCAAAATCAATTCACCAAAGAGGTTCCAGCAGCACCATTAGAGGGCTTTGACGAAGATGAGCCAATGGAAGCTGTAGAGGACAATGCGCTGATGCAAATAGACGGTCAGTCTACGCATCCAGCTTTGCTTCAAATCATCTCAACCACCGTTCAGAGCCTTCCCATAATGCTGTTGTTCTACACGAAGACAAGCAGTACTACCCTTCTGCTGCCGATGTGTATGGGCCCGACGTGGAGACGATGGTTCAAGAAGAAGATGCCCAACCGCTCTCCGAACCGATCGTTGCACCTATCAAAGTTCGCAAGTGGACTGTCGAAGAGAAAGATATGCCGGAAACACGTTTTGACAAAGGGTGTGTGGCGAGAGCGCTTTCTAGCTTGTTGTGTTTCCCTGAATTATTTGCAGGTTTCTGTTGAACATGACCTCTTTTCCGGAGATGATACGCAATGTTGCTGTTGTGGGGCATCTACACCATGGAAAGACAGCACTTATGGACATGCTCGTATTTGAGACGCATAAGCTCATCTGGGACGCTGATAAGCCGGTGTGTATACTTTCTCACCACATTCGAAAACCCCTTTCTAAGTCTGGCACAGACTCGATACACAGACACTCATATACTTTCGCGGGAGCGTGAAATATCCATTAAATCCTCGCCAATGTCTCTTATCCTTTCGAATACCGCCGGAAAATCTCACCTCATACATCTCATCGATACTCCTGGCCACATCAATTTTGTTGACGAAGTTGCTTCTGCGTGCCGGCTCGTTGATGGAATTGTGCTTGTGGTTGATGTTGTCGAAGGGGTATGGCTCCTTTCCTCGTTCCGGAAGCCTTTTAATGACAGGCGGAATAGCTCATGGTTGGGACGGAATACATTCTACGCCACGCTCTTCAAGAAGGCCTCAAAATTACACTTGTCGTGAACAAGATTGATCGGTTAATCCTGGAGTTGCGAATCAAGCCCGCAGACGCATATTACAAAATTAAACATACAATCGAAGAAATTAACACCTTCATCAGGTATGTTTCGTGATCTGTGCAGAAGCGTCCCTAACCTTCTTTCAGTGCCATTGATCCAGATCCAGAGCTGCGGCTTAGCCCGGAAAATGGGAACGTTGCATTCGCCAGCACAGATATGAATTGGTGCTTTACTCTGCGTTCCTTTGCGCAGATGTATGCTGACGCTTACGGTGTGTCTTTTTCGCCCTTTAACAATCATTGTTCTCACTCATCACAGGTTCCCTTGATGTCAATTCGTTTGCTGACCGTTTGTGGGGTGACATCTACTTCCACAACGAGACCCGCAAGTTTACACGCAAACAAGCTGATCCCGAGAGTAATCGAACCTTCGTCCACTTCATACTCGAGCCGCTCTACAAGCTCTACAGCAGCGTACTGAGCGAAGAAACCGATTCTTTGAAAGAAACGTTGAAGGGCCTCAGAATTCAGCTAAAACCTGTGATGTATAAAATGGACGTTCGCCCTCTGCTTAAAGCTGTCCTGGATCAGTTCTTCGGACCAGCGACCGGCTTAGTGGATATCATCGTTGATAACATTCCTTCCCCTGTCGGGGGTGCAGTGTCCAAGGTTCCGCTTTTCAATGACCAGAGGAGAATGTCACTGACCCAAATTTCTAGATAGAAGGAACCTACACTGGACCTCAGAATTCGGATCTCGCTCAGTCTATGAAAAATTGTGACCCAAATGGTCCAGTAATGGTTCAAGTCGCGAAACTGTACCACACAACCGACGCGCAATCCTTCCGAGCCTTTGGACGCGTGCTTAGCGGCACTCTGCGGAAAGGGATGGAGATCAAAGTTCTTGGAGAGGGTTACTCACCAGAGGACGAAGAGGATATGTTGAAAGTCACCGTCGAGGATATCTGGATCAGCGAGTCGAGGTCGGTTGTATTTGCCTGAAAATTGACCCTCCGCTGATTGCGTCCCAGGTATTTTATCCCAGCTGATGAGATACCTGCGGGTAACCTTGTTCTGCTGGGGGGAGTGGACGCTTCAATATCGAAAACTGCCACTCTGGCTTCGCTCAACATCGATGAGGATCTCCACATATTCCGTCCCATCAAACATATGACGGTTTCGGTTCTCAAGATCGCCATTGAACCCATTGCGCCCTCAGAGCTCCCAAAAATGCTTTCTGGTCTGCGGAGTATCAACAAATCATACCCGCTTGTTTACACGAAGGTCGAGGAGAGCGGCGAGCATGTCATTGTTGGCACTGGCGAGCTATACCTTGATTGCGTCATGCACGACCTCCGCCGACTTTTCTCAGAAATCGAGATCAAGGTCTCTGACCCGGTCACGAAGTTTAGCGAGACGGTGCTGGAGACGAGTGCTCTAAAATGTTACGCCGATACCCCAAATAAGAAGTACGTCTATCTAGGTATTCTGAGGGTGCAAATACTAATGTTTGTCTGCAGGAATAAGATCACAATGATTGCGGAACCTCTTGAACGCGGCATTGCGGAGGATTTGGAGCGAGGTCGTGTCAATATGCGCATGACCCCAAAAGAGCGCGGCACATTTTTCCAAGAAAAGTACCAGTGGGATTTGCTCGCTTCTCGTTCAATATGGGCGTTTGGACCGGATGAAGGAGGTCCTAATATCCTTCTGGATGACACTCTCCCTTCCACGGTTTGTACATGTGGTTTGAATGGGAGTTCTTTCACGCTAAGCGCTCTCGTTATCAGGTGGATAAGAAACTTCTTGGGACGGTCAAAGAACATATCAAGCAAGGCTTCCAATGGGGTGCACGTGAAGGACCTCTATGTGATGAACGTCAGTACACCTTCTCCATCTTCTGTTGGTATTTCTTTAACAGGTTGTATTAGCTATGCGAAATGTTAAATTCCGCCTTCTGGACGCAAGCTTAGCACAAGAACCAATATATCGTGGTGGTGGCCAAATTGTTCCCACAGCGCGACGTGTGTGCTACTCATCGTTCTTGATGGTGAGAAAGCAACCCTCAATCGGAGTTACGGTGCTAATTTCGAACCAGGCGACTCCCCGGCTGATGGAACCTGTCTACTATGTTGAGGTGCAATCCCCCTCGGATTGTATTTCAGCGGTGTACACTGTTCTTGCCCGGCGGCGTGGTCATGTAACTCAGGACACACCAAAAGCGGGTTCACCACTGTACACCGTGAAAGCGCTTATTCCCGTGATTGACGCCAATGGGTTCGAGACGGACCTTCGGACGGCAACGCAAGGTCAAGCATTTTGCCTCCAAGTATTCGACCATTGGTCAATCGTACCAGGCTCGCACTTTTCATGCAGACCTATTTCCTTTTGCGAACTAACGTTTTGTGTAGGGGACCCTATGGACACGAGCATCAAGCTCCGGCCTCTGGAACCCGCGTCGGGGCAGGCATTGGCAAGGGATTTGGTCCTGAAAACTCGTCGGAGGAAGGGGCTAGGCGAACAAATCGCCGTGTCCAAATATTTGGATGATGAATTTGTGGTATGTTCTAGCTTCAATTTTTTTTTGGGCTATGCCGTTGCAATTTCCCGACTAACGTTTATCAAGCTTGCACTTTCGGCATCGGGACACGCTGACTTGCTGGGATGAGGAAGATGTATGTACGAGAATGATTTTGGTAGTTAATGAGAAAACCGCGGCAGCACTTTTGGCGATGGTTGCCACGTGGATGGTGTCAGGGGTGTGTAAAACACGTGATGTGTGAGAGTTATGATAATGCCACGTATGCTGTCGGTCGGTGAATGAGTATTTAGGAAGCAAATTACTTCTAACCGCGATTTCACATCTCATCCACCCACTCGTTCCTTCCCCTCCACGTTTTAAATCCTCTTTCACTGGTCCTTCGTATCACAATGCGAAGCGTAGCGCTCTCCTTTGTTGCCCTTGCTGCCGCCTCAGGAGCAATGGCGCAAGCCGATGCACCCAAACCCACTTTCACAGTGCGCGACTTCCTGACATTTTTTTTTTACTTTCTTCATGCTCACAACTTCTTGTATAGCCAACCACGATCAAAGCTCCTTTCGTCGAGCAGTTCACCGAGGATTGGGCTGACCGCTGGACACCCTCTGAAGCAACGAAAAAGACGCCTGTTGGCGGGGAGACGTTTAGCTACGTCGGTGAATGGGCTGTTGAAGACCCTGCCATCTCCGTCATCGAAGGTGACAAAGGTCTCGTTGCCAAGAGCAAAGCTGCCCATCACGCCATCTCTGCCCCGTTCGCGAAGCCCATTGACTTCAAAGACAAGCCCCTGGTCGTTCAATATGAAGTGAAGTACCAGAAGGGTGGCAACTGTGGTGGTGGATACCTGAAGCTGCTTGAAGATGGTTTCCAAACCAGCCAGAAAGAGTTTTCGGACACCACACCTTGGGTCATCATGTTTGGTCCTGATCTTACATGCCCAGGAACCAAGGTGCGCTACATTCGTGATAACTCTATTTCGATCCCATTCTGACGTGTTCTTGAACAGGTGCACTTCATTTTCCGTCCCAAGAACCCCAAAACTGGCGAGACCGAGGAGAAGCACCTCAAGCTGGCCCCCCGTCCCACTATTGAAAAATTGACCAACCTTTACACTCTTATTGTACAGTGCGTGTTTTGTCATTTTTGTCGTATCTTCGCTGACCGGTCCGTTACAGCCCTAATAACACTTACAACGTTCTGTTTAACGGCGAGAGCGAGGCGACTGGTAGCCTTCTCGAAGATTTCGACCCTCCCGTCAACCCACCCAAGGAGATCGATGATCCTGAGGATAAGAAGCCTGCTGATTGGGTTGATGAGAAAAAGATTGCCGATCCCGAAGCCTCCAAGGTATGTGTTCCATTTTCTTGGTCCATACAGTGAACACAATTTCTCACGCTTTCTCTCAGCCCGCAGATTGGGATGAGGACGCTCCATACGAAATCCTCGACGCAGACGCCAAGAAACCCGAGGATTGGCTCAACAACGAACCGACGACCATCCCTGACCCTGGTATGTTTCGATTGATGACGTTGAACCCTCATCACTAATATGACTTCGTAGACGCAGAGAAGCCTGACGAGTGGGACGACGAAGAGGACGGTGACTGGGTCGCTCCTACTATCGCGAACCCCAAATGTGTTGAGGCTTCAGGTTGTGGTGAATGGAAACGGTACGTGGCAAATTTCCATCAATCTGGGAACTTGACCTCACAATTTGCTTCAGCCCCACAAAGGCTAATCCCGCGTACAAGGGCAAATGGTATGCCCCTCTCATCGACAACCCAGCATACAAAGGCGAATGGGCACCCCGCAAGATTCCCAACCCCGATTTCTTTGAAGACCTCACCCCTGTCAAGTCCTTGAACAAAATCGTATGTCTGGTTCAAGGTTTCATTGATGGCTTGCGCTGATTGTCTTTAGGGAGGTGTTGGTATTGAGTTGTGGACCATGACTGAAGACATCCTCTTCGACAACTTGTACATTGGACACTCCCCCGAGGACGCCAAGGCTTTCGCCGATGCGACTTTCGGCGTCAAGAAGCCTTTGGAAACAGCCCTCGACAAGCCCGAGGTGGATGAAGACGAAGAAGACGACGTCCCTTCGTTCAAGGCTGACCCTATTGCCTTCATCCGTCAGAAAGCACTTACATTCATTGACCTCGCCAAAGTCGATCCTGTTCTCGCTTTCAAGACCCATCCTGAGACTGGTGGTGCCATTGCCGCTGCTCTCCTCACCGTGTTTGGGATCTTCGGAATGCTGCTCGGTGTTGTTGGAGGTCAAAAGAAACCTGTCATCACAAAGGTGGGAATCTTGTCTTTTTTGCTTGGTTATGCCTGACTGACAATTGTTCACAGTCCGCGAAAAAGACTGATGCTGTTACACCTGACGACAAGAAAAAGAAGGACGTCACCCCTATCGCGTCTGCTGGAGATGAGAAGAAGGAAGATGGTCCTGTGAAGAAGCGCAAGTAGAAAATACCTCACCCTCCTGATGTACTCTTGATGTTGTCTCGCCCTTGCTGACATCCTGACGTGCTTGTTGTTTTCACTGGTACACATAATGTCTTTAAAACCCTCACTCTGAAGATGAGTGAATAAGTTAATACTTGGCGCAATGAAATTCTGGATTGGTCATTGGGAGAACATGGATGAGTAACTGTGTTCACGCGCACTGCCGTTGTCATATAAATAGTGCCCACTCCTTTCGTTGAGAGCTCCAAGCTCCCATCTTATCAACAACTATGTCAAAGACTACTCATCGTGCCATCGCCACTACTGGACGTGGAATCGTGTCCACGATCGATGTCCCTACGCCTCACCCGAAGGGGGATGAGGTGCTCATCAAAGTGGGATATTCATCCATGATTGCGTTTGATTCGTACATGACGGACTTGGGCTACTTTGTGAGCCAATATCCCGTTATCCTGGGATTCAACGCTTCGGGGACAGTGGTGGAGGTCGGAGAGGCAGTCACTGAACTTGCGAAGGGAGACAATGTAGAGTTCATTCACTTTCATATTTAAACAACATAGGGGCTAACTCAGGGGTGGACAGGTGACGGTCTTCTCGATGGGCGGGAACGAGAACAAAGGAATGCAAGAGTACACGGTGATTTCGAGCACCCTCTGCGCCAAGGTACATTTATGATGGAATTTGTTGCTGCGAGCCGTACCCGACTGAAATGCCTCCAGGTTCCCAGCAATGTCCCTTTGGACAGCGCAGCCACGATCCCAGACAACTTTGTGACTGCCTACTTCACCGTGTTCACTCACCTGGGATTGAAAGCACCAACCACTTTTCCCGCGACGACCGCTCCTGAGAACGCTAATGAACCGGTTTTGATATATGGTGCTGGGACGACAGCCAGCCAGTATATGATTCAACTCCTTCGTCTTGCGGGGTACACTTCGATCTTGGCGACTGCATCTCCTGCACACCATGATTTCGTGAAATCCCTCGGTGCTGCACATGTCTTTGATTATAACAGCCCATCGCTGGTGCAAGATATTGCGAGAACGGTTGGTGGAGATGGCAAGGTTGGGTTGGCAATGGATCCGATCGCTTCTGAAGCGACTTTGAATTTGATGGCGGGCGTTGTGAGAGATGGAGGGGTACTGGCTGTATTGATGCCAATCAAGGTTGGGAAGGATGTGAATGGGATCCTTGTGCAGAGTGCGGATTCGATGAAGATGGAATTGCCATCGGGGCTAGTTAGGGAGGAGGTTCAGGTCAAGAGTGTCAGGACATTCCTCTATCAGCAGGTATGGTTGAACAATGCGTGGAGCTGTAGAATATGGGCTGATAATATTGCTCAGGATGCGTACTTGAAGAACAACTTGCTGCCCAAGATACTGCCTGAACTTTTGGAGAAAGAGCTGATCAAACCAAGCCGAGTCAGGTTGTTGAATGAGGGATCGTTTGAAGAGAGGGTGAGAGTGGGACTAGAATTGACTAGGAAATCGCAAGTTCGAGGAGAGAAGTTGATAGTTCAAGTTGAAGTGTAAAGTCAATATCAAGCTGTAATCGCGTAAATCATGTGATCGCCATTTCATAGCCATTTTCGGATCTCCAGACTTTACGCGACGACCAAGCTTATTCGACCTCTTCCTCGAACAACCATGATCACCGCAAACCGTTCACTGACCAAACGAAGCATTGCTCGTCTGACCACATCATTAGGTGCCCCGAGACTTAACGCACCGCGTACTACTACAAGTCGACCATCCTCCCTCATACCACCCCCAACCATCGGTAGGGTTCATTGCCGGAACTTGGCCACCATTCGGCCCCACAATGGTCAAACCCCACACTCAGAACCATTCATCTCACGCAAGCCACATTTTGACAAGATACTCATCGCTAACAGGTACGCCGTCCCCTATTCCAGGAGTTGCGTTATACCTAGCCTGACCCCATCATGCAGAGGGGAGATAGCATGTCGCGTTATCCGCACCGCAAACAAGCTAGGGATCAAGACGGTGGCAGTATACAGTGAAGCCGATAAAGATGCCCTTCACGTCAAACTGGTGAGCCGAGCAGTTCTCTTCTGCGCGTTGGTTTTGACTCCACCCGCTATAGGCAGATGAAGCGTATTGTATTGGGCCTGCACCTTCCGCTCAGAGCTACGTATGTATCTTGCAACCATGTTGCTCGACTATGCTGATCCTATCTCGTTGTAGCTCCGGATTGACAAAATCATCGAAGTATGTCATCAGAGTGGCGCGCAGGTATGGTCATTTGTCCCTTGGTTCCCGACGAGTTTGACAGCGTTTCCCGTAGGCAGTGCATCCTGGGTAGGAGTAAACCTTGATATGCGCATTCCGGTTCATTCTGAAGGTATACCCTCGCAGGTATGGGTTCCTCAGCGAGAATGCGACCTTCTCGGAGCGGTTAGCTCAAGAGGGAATTGTATTTATCGGCCCTCCTGCAAGTGCCATCGTGAGCATGGGTTCTAAAAGGTGTGCTCCATCTCTCTATGCTCACGACTGAGCTAACCTTTTCTACAGCGAGTCAAAGAATATCATGTCAGGTAGAATACCCCTCCCAATGGTTTTCATCCTTGGATTCACAAACTGAATATCATGCAAGCTGCTGGTGTACCCTGCGTGCCAGGTTACCACGGTGACAATCAAGATCCAGCGTTTCTTTTCGAAAAGGCTCAGGAGATAGGTGCGCACTGTATTTCGTCTTGCTGAATGTTGTCACGAAACCTTCCCGCAGGCTTTCCGGTGCTCATCAAAGCCATACATGGAGGCGGTGGCAAGGGAATGCGCACAGTGACCACGCCGACTGCCGAGGCTTTCCAAGAAGCGTTATCCTCAGCTCAACGCGAATCACTCAAAGCGTTTGGAAACGACATTGTTCTTGTTGAGAAGTATATTGAGCGGCCTCGTCACGTCGAAGTACAAGTGTTTGCGGATACCCTTGGAAACGCAGTCAGCCTTTGGGAAAGGGACTGCTCTGTGCAGCGGAGGAATCAAAAGATTATCGAAGAGGTTTGAGTCTGTTGTAACCTTTTCGGAGCAACGTTCTGACGACATCCGCAAGGCTCCTGCACCTGGTCTAACGCCAGAATTAAGAGCGGATCTTAGCGCCAAAGCTGTCGCTGCAGCGAAGGCGGTGAATTACGTTGGGGCAGGGACTGTCGAGTTCATCTTCGACAATGACACCCAGAAGTTCTATTTCATGGAAATGTGAGTCCCACTCCGCACGTACACTACCCGTGCGTTGGACCTCATCGCATACCATAGGAATACCCGGTTACAAGTCGAACACCCAGTAACTGAGATGGTGACCGGCCTTGACCTAGTTGAATGGCAATTAGAGGTACGCACTCCTGTGATGTCCTCGTGTGGGGGCTTGCAAATATTCACCCCACGACATTCATAGGTAGCAGCAGGTAATTCACTGGCCCTCCCCCAGAACTCCATCCCTCTTGTCGGACATGCATTTGAGGCGCGCATATACGCCGAAAACCCGCGCAACAACTTCCTTCCCGATTCGGGACCTCTTTTGTACCTGTCGACGCCAACTCCGACCCATACCTTTGCAACCCCTTTCCCCGCTGCATCCTCTGACAACGTTGCCGTCGTTTCGGGTCCCTCCCTTCGCATCGAGCAAGGATTCACACAGGGCTCACAAATTGGCGTGTTCTACGACCCTATGATCGCCAAAGTCGTTGTCCATGGGAGAGACCGTACAGAAGCGCTTAGAATGCTGAGGCGGGCTTTGGACGAGTACCACGTGGTCGGCGTATCGACTAACGTCGAGTTCCTACGAACACTGGCTGGGCATCCTTCCTTCATCGAAGCAGATGTGGAAACAGGATTCATCAAAGTCGGTCGCCCTTTTTATTATCTATCACCACTGTTAAACTTGCACTGACGTTTGCGTATTAAAAAGAAACATTTCGATGACCTATTCCCTCCCCTCGAAGCTCCCCACTCCGATGTGCTTGCAAAAGCGGCGCTGTTCGTCGCTTTACGAGACCACCCAGCGTCTAACCCACGCGACACTCCTTGGTCGACTCTCGCCTCTCGCCGCTTCGGAGGGGACGCCTACGAGCGGACCATCACCTTCCAGTCCGAATCAGCATCTCCAGAGCACACATACACCGTCACCCTTGTGTCCTGCGCCCCTAGCTCGCCACCCCGTTTCGACATAACCATTCACACACCAGCAGGGACAACAGCGACATACAACGCAGTCCCTGCAGAGCTTCACAACCCAACGACGCTCTCCACGACATTGAATTCACAAGCCTCAAAGACGACGATTGTTGGACAACCTTCAGGGATCACTGCTGCCCCTGGAGTGATGGAGCGTATCCATTTGTTCGACGGGGCTCATCGCGTTACGCTTCTCCGACCGTCGCCTCGATGGGAGCTCCTATTGGGCGGGGACGCGCAAGGTGGCGACAAAGGAGCAGTAAGAGCGCCAATGCCAAGTCTTGTCGTGGAAGTCAAGGTCAAAGAGGGAGAACGTGTTAAGAAAGGTCAGGTGGTTGTGGTGTTGGAGAGTATGAAGACCGAAACGGCTTTGAGAGCCGAAGTGTCGGGTGTGGTAGGAAGAGTGGGGTGTGCAAAGGGAGAGATGGTGGAAGAAGGCAAAGAGCTCGTGGATATCACCGCTGACGAGGAGAAATAGAAAAAGAGATCGAAATGACCATGTAAAGGGAAATATTATATCACATATTGGAAGGCGCTGGGGAAGGCGTCCCTGGATCAATTCCTGATATCATGGCTGGTATGATGCGACGTGAATATGGGGGAAGGAGAGGAGCGCCAGAACTTGGCGGTTCTGGATTCTCTCTGTTGCATGGAGTGAGCAGACCAGATTGAGACGACTCGGGCGTCGTGGAGTTGCGCTGTTCAACGGCCTGTATGATTTCGTTCATCTCCTCGTCCCCTGTCCAAGTACCAACGACCGACTCGAGCTCTTCGAAACCTTTGGCTTGAATGAACGATTCGCGGAAGCGTTTGGCAGCATCTTTGCTGAGAGCGGTTCGACTGGCTTTGAATTGCGCAATGCAGAACTTGGTGAGAGACCAATGATTATCGAGGTATCGAGACTGGCCACAGACGATAGATGAACACCGGTCTAACGTGTGACAGAAAAGGATTCACTCACAAGGCGGAGGTATGCAGGAGTCAGGGTTGATTCAACATCCGCCAGGGGCGTTGTAGAAAAGCAGCTCGGATTGGATTCCGCTGCCCGAGCGATCATAACAGAATGAGCACCTGCAAAAAAAGCGTCAGGGGGATCATCAAAATGAAGAGACTACAGGTGACCACTTACCAGTAACTTCTCTGACTCGTTTCGCATCTTCAAACCCTAAACAGTCACCATTCTCAATGACAGCAATGCCCCTACCCATGGCTTCCACATATTGGACAATCTCCCTCAACCTGCCAACCAACGCTGCATCTCTGTCCCTCATGTTCCTCGTCCTACAGTGAACCGTCAAAGCGCTCACTCCCGTCTCCACGATACGCTTCACCAACGCTAAAGTATCTTCTTGAGACGGGAGAAGCCTGATCTTAGCCGTCACCGACATAGTATCCGGCATCGCCTCTCTCAACGCACGAAGGATCGAACAAAGCAAATCAGGGTTGGTCAAAAGTGCCGCGCCCATCCCGGAATGAGTGGAAAAAGGCTTGGGGCAACCGCAGTTGAGATCGATTCCCGAAACGTCGTTCATGACAGTGCGAGCGGCTTGGACAGCCAGCTCAGGATCAGCGGAACCGATTTGATAGATGAGATAAGGCTTTTCGATGGGATGGGTTGTGAACATGGCACGCGATTTTCCATTGTAGGATATGACGCCAGTGATCGCTGAGTGTCAAATCGAGTCAGTGGACAACAAAAGATGAGGGGAGGAAACGCTTACGATCAACGACTCGGACAGCGTTTAGAATGGCTTTGTCGACCATCTCTGGACCCCACACCAAGTCCGCGCCATGTTTAAGAGCAAATAATCGAGTTGGAACTGCGCTCAAGCATTCAAAACAGAGAATCCGCTGGGTTGGATAACACTTACGAGCACCTGAACGGACCATCGGTGCGAGAAATACACCATTTTTGAAACGAGGTTTTAGATGATCCAAGTTGTCTAATTTCTGTTTCTTTGAAGGTGGAGGTGATGATGTGGGTGTAGAGATTTGTCTAACGGACATATTAAAGGAAGAAAAGGAAAGTGATATGCGTCGGAGTAATAGATGTGGTTGTGGTAGTAATGGTTGTCCTAATAGACTCATTCTTGTTGTCGTTTGTTTAAAACGGTTGTCCAATAAAAGAAAAGAAAAGAAAA
>CEMH01204237.1:35007-57129 GCA_001179725.1 Macrocystidia cucumis | reverse complement strand
GAAAAAATGTCCAAATTACATAATTACGCAGTCCTTACCATCTTTGGTCTTTGTTGCATCATCATCGCTTCGGTCAATGACAGAGCCTGGTCCGTTGGGTTGCTGTTGTGGGGTCATTGCTCCCTTTAACCGCTGCGCAGCTCGTTTGTCACCGAGGTCGGCGGCTTTCTTGTACCACCCGGCAGCCCTGTCCGATAAGCATTAGCATGATTATATTCAGCGAAGGTTCCAGAGATGCTCACTCTCGCATGCTTGGGGGAGTCCCGATCCCCACTTCGAAAAAGTAACCAGCGGCATACATCGCCTTTGCTAATCCCCCTTCTGCAGCCTTTTGTGCCCATAAAAAGGCTTCCGTATCAGATTGAGGTAAGACACCTGGGGATCCAACCAAGTACCACGCTGTCAGGGCAAAGCACGCATCACGATGATTTTGTTGTGCCGCAATATTCTTAGACAAATGTCAGTTCTCAGCCCAAGACAGTGTAAAAGACAAACACACATAATAATGAATAGAAAGTGGAGGGTCCTGTGGGCATCCCATTTTGCCATACTCGTAGCACTCTCCCAGCCGATATGCGCTGGGTGCATATCCTAGCTCGGCAGCTTGGGCGAGGAGTTCCGTCGAATACTCATAGTCCACAAATAGGACGTTATCAATACCTCTCTCGTGAAGTAGCGCCAGTTCGTGGAGGGCATGGGGAAACTCTGCGGTCGCGTGTTCAGCACTCCGCTTCAACCATTTAACACCCTCCTTCGGACTTTTTGAGAGTCCCAGCTCCCCATTCAACTCCGCAATCCCCAGCCTGTACATCGCCCCTGGGTGTAAAGCCGCGGCTGCTTTCCTGAAAAACTGCACCGCTTTGGCAGATTCCCGCCGACAGCCCCACCCATTCTCACAACAAGTACCTGCCCGGTAAGCCGCATCCGCATGTCCATGCTTTGCCGCCAAAACGAATAGCGGGTACGCCCGGTCAAAGTCCTGCCTCTGTTTGCCCGTTCCGATACCGTTGGCGTAGCAGTCAGCAAGAAAGTACTGTGACGCGGGGTGACCTCTATCAGCGAGACGCTTTAGTAGTGAAGTGGACTCTCGGATGAGATCTTCCCGCTTCTCGAGAGCACGTTCAACTTCTAGAAGATTGCCTGGTGTATGCGCGGGAATAGGAAACGATTTTGCAGCATCTATCATGAAAACCGCAAATTCAAACTGGAGCTCGGGGTCCTGAGTCTTCTTGGCGTTGGCGCGGTATAGTTCGAGAGTGCGTTCATGAGACAAAAGGGCTGCCTGTTTGCCGGGACGTAAATGAGAATGGTCTAGAATAGGACCCGGAGGAGGGGATGGGGCGCGAAGAGAGTGAGATGTTGTTGATCCAGGTTGGTAAGGATCCGTTATGGATGGTGGGTGAGGTAGTCCGTCAGCACCACTGAAAAAATCGTCTTGATCTTCGTCGTCTGCGGGAGAGGAGTGATCGTGATCTTGTTCGTAGTCGTCATGGTCCTCATAAAAGTCCTGGGGTTGTTGTGGACGGTGGTTGGTTGGAGGAGGTTGAGCACGAAATTGCTCTCGAGGAGGACGAGACCTTGGTTGATCATAAGCACTATTTCTAGGAGAATCTGGGGGATGATCATGTGGAATATAATGGGAATCGCGAGTGTATTGGTGAGGGTCGTTTGTTCTTTCTGAATGGTTCATGATGGAAAGTTGTGAAAGGAGGAAGAAGAGGGGGGAAGGTTAAGGGAAGGAATGAGTTGACAGATGTTTTGTTTCAGCTACAAAGCCGCCGCCTCCTCCTCAACAACAACTCATCCACTTCAATGCAATCCCTTCGTACAAGACAATCTCAAGCACCTCGTCGTCGTCAAGCCGCAAAAGTTTCCATCTCTGAAGCTCCGAGGCCTCGCGATAATACAAAGTCTCGCGTCGATGATAAAATAAAGAAGCGCATGTCTATGCGCTATGCCACTATATCCAACCCTACTCATCTAAATCAAATACCATCTGTTCCAAGTTTGCCCACAAGTCTCACCCCTGGTCATGGTACGGTAGAATCAGCACAGGAGGAAGCTGTTCGGGATAGGACCGGCGCTTGGAATGAGTTCGTTAACGACGACAAAAAACTACTAGACGACGACAATTTTGATCCTGATACATGCGAGTTCTTTGGCTGTCTCCATTGCTCAGCTCTCGCTGACAATGATTGATCAGTCATGAAGTTGAAGCTTGCCAATTCAACCGAGGCAGAGTTAAAGTCTCTCGAGTCATCACTGGGAAACACCAAGAGCGACACCGCGCTCGAACTTCAACGTAACGTCTTCAAAAAGTACATCCCCTGTTCATCTTCGCCTTCTCTCATTTCTGACATCTTCCATATAGCTATGCCGAATTCGTGCTTATCTCAAAGGAGATCTCAAATCTCGAGAACGAAATGCTCGAACTGAAAGAGTCCATCTCCGAATACAAATCAATGCCATCACTACTCCACATTCCTGACCCGACATCTATTTCATCTGCCACCCTCTCAACGTACAAACGCTCTTCCGTTGCAGACCTCCGTATCATGTACTTCAATCAAATGCAGAGCTTACATGCTCAGGTCGAGGGCGCAGCTAAGTTTGCCCCAATCACGCCGGGTCGGCATGTCGTTGGCGAAGTAGAAGGCGTCTTTGCTTTGAATGCCGCAACCTACAAGGTATCAGGAAAGGTCAAATTTATCATCCTTGACGACGCTGTCTTGGTGGCCCGGCGCCGTCGTAGAACGGCCGCGTCGGAAGCTCGGGGAAGCTCCACGACAGAAGGGAAACTTGTTGCCGAACGATGCTGGCCTCTCAACGAAATGCTTGTTCTCGACACCAAGGATTCTGCCAGTACATCTTCCCCTCGTTATCCGTCCCTGCAGTTGCACTAAGAATAGAATGATAGGTATGACGAACGTGTTCAAGATCCGTCATGGCAAGGAAACCCACGTTTATCGGACCGACGGACCAGGCGACAAGAAGCTCCTGTTATCTCAGTTTCGCCAAGTTGCTGAAGAACTCGCTGCCAAGAAGCGGAAGGAGCGAGAAGGCGAACACGAAAGACGCAAGAGCATGTGGCAAGGTGGAGACGTGAGC
Organism: Macrocystidia cucumis; assembly: GCA_001179725.1. Taxonomy (NCBI): domain Eukaryota; kingdom Fungi; phylum Basidiomycota; class Agaricomycetes; order Agaricales; family Macrocystidiaceae; genus Macrocystidia; species Macrocystidia cucumis. The sequence goes on along the minus strand of CEMH01204237.1, from coordinate 54,021 downwards.
GACGTTTTTACCTTTATCGCCAACTTTTCACTCCAACAATGTTTCTCGGTAGACGTCTCTCAGCGGCGTGGATCGTATGCCTCCCGTCCCTGATTGGATCAACGACCTCGGAAAACGAGCTGTAGATTCGGAATCAGGGTCGGATGGAAGGGAGAAGACTGAACAAGACACAAAATGGATTGGTGAATGGAGCGACGATTTGACAGTTGCCATCGCCTTGAGGGAATGGGAGAAAGCGGTCCAGCTAGTCGAACAGGGTACGGTGTCCGAGTGGCGTCGGCTTGACCTATCCTGATTATGCAACAGGCAACTCAAAACTGACATCCATTCCTGGCCTGGCAGCGAAGCTCACACCTCTAACAGCACAACTCACCTCCGCACTTTTGGCGTCCCTTTCGCTCCCCACTAATCAAAAGTCCTCTGTAGTCTCTCTAATCTCGCTTCTCCTTCGCCTGAAGGCTGGCCCACAAGCACGTACAACTTTTCTCGAAATGCGCTCCGAGGTCCTGCGTCGACATGTGCGAAAGATCAGGTTTGACGGCCAGATTGGAAGTTACGTGGGCGATTTGGCCGTGGTCTATTTTACGGGCATCAAACACACTGCGGACTGGTTCTTGGCTAGCTTCAAGGAGAATGAGGTTGCGAGTTGTGAGTAATTAGTATCCAGTCTTGTAGCTCATCAGTTGATCGAGTCGACTTCTTTTCTAGCCTTTATTGATTGGGCGAAGCAGCAGATAGAGGCTTTCGCAGAAATGTTCAGGAGACAAGTTTACTCATCCGATGTTGACCCCAAGGTTGTAGAAGAAGCCATCGATATTACTTATACCCAACGCAAGAAGGTCAGCTTGTCTGTGCTAATAGTATTGACACATCCAATTGAACAGGCTTTCATCTAGCTACTACAGGAGTATGGCCTAGATTTCCGCCACTTGTTTGATCAACTGCTCGTCGAGAAGCCAAACGATATCCACGATACTCCCACCGCCTTCACCTTTCGGGACCACCGCGTTTCAAAGCCTCCAGAAGGTTTGGTTTCGTCTCCTTCCCAACAGCAAGGCCTTCCACGGAGACGATCTCCTCCACCTCCTCCCCCTATGCCCTCTGATCTCCCCCCGATACTCACTAGAAACATCTCTCGCCCTTCTAATTTCTCTTCGAGAACCTCCCCAGCTCCACCATCTGCCTTTTCCCAATCACAAGCACAATACGGCGGTGCCCAATCTTCCCCACGTCCGCGGACCCCAGTACCCGCTGCATCAAGCACACCTACGTCCCCGAAACTCCCTCCACCCGTCCCGTTAGTAGCCCCTATACCCCGTCGCACGCGTTCGCCGGTGCGCGCCACACCATCGGACATCCAACCCCCTTTACCCTTACCATCCGGACTTTCATCGGCTCGTGAACGGCCACCTCGTGTTTTGAGAGGAAGTCCAGCACCACCACCACGATCCACGAACAGACCGGCGAGTCTAACACCTCGCCATCCAGTTGTTCCTGCTCGAGAAGGAATGATTTGAGATTTAGCGGCCTTTGTTTCGTATTCGCATATATGTATGTATGTATAGTTCAAATGGAATATGGAAGGCATGACTTTGTTCTTTGATAGAGATACAAATGGAGGGACTAATGTGACCCAGAAGGGTCCGTAGCTGGCTCGAACGATCCACCCGACTCAATGAGTGGGTATGTGTATGTGCAGGGCTGGATAAACAAGGTGCGAACGACAAACGCCCAAACGCTCCTCACGGTGGTTTCACTGGAGTGGTGTAATTGATCATGGAGGGCGATGGGACCAAGCGAATGGATGTTTGAGAAGCTGGCAACGAGTTGAACTGCGGGCACAGCGTATTCCACTCGGCTGACAGCAAACATGAGATGGGCCAAGAAAGCTTGGTAGTGCTGAGCTGCTTACCAGGAGTCTTGTCGTGTTTGGGAGTTCGAAGTGTGTCCTCTGCGAAAACAACTGCGAGTCCACTGAAGGGCGCTAAGTAGCCGTAACACCTTTGTTCTCTGGGCACCCCTTACTCACCGAGTTAAATGCCAATCAATGTGACTGATGGAATCGACCATTAGTAAACTGCCAAGGCTGCTGCTCCACTGTTACAACATACCAGTGCAGGAACCATGGTCCTGCGTTGTTCGTTACGAAACGAATAGTGACGTTGCTCCCTGCATTACCAATGCTCACTACATCCCTTCTTACCGGATCGACGAAATTTGGCTTGGTATCGTTTCCAGCGCTTCGGACGACGCTGAAGACGTGCTGGCGATCACTATCAGCGTCTTGCGCGTCAAGAGATTTAGAATGGATGCAACGCTACCCCGTGTAGATGCAAAGGATGCTGAAACGGGATCATTTCAGACGAAAGCTATCAATCAAAGACTTCGCCCAAAATTGCTTACGGGACCTCCTACAACACCGGCAGGCATGCTGACTTCGATAACCTTGTTTCTGGGAAGCGCATATACAGACCCCTCTGGAAGGAGTTCTTGCGCCGTATGAGCGCCGCTCATAATTTGAAGAAGGACAGGGATAGTCGGTGGGATGAATGACTTCCCGTTCACAAAGAACGCGAAGACTGTCCTGTTGAATGAAAAGGAAAGGTTGATATTGACGTCTGCGCCTCCGATGTATGGACGACCAGGTGCCGCGGGGTTCTTCAACGGGCGGAGAGACGTTTCGACGAGTGGGTTGATGACCGTTTGGAGCTTCGTAGTGGGGTCAGCGTGCTTCGCGCCTTTGTAGCGCAAAACTGCAGAGTTAATTCCTCCCGTGAACCCATCAGCGAGGCCGTTTCCAATATTGGGGAGTGCACGAATCCAATAGCTATTGATGGGTTGGTTGGCTTTCAACACAAAAGAGTACCGTTGACCTGCAAAGATGTGAACAAAGTGCAGACAAGGAAAGAACGTAAATGTCATGTTTCGCACCAGCCCATATCTGTATGCTGTTGACCTTCAAAGGACGGGTGTTTTCTCCATCCGCCTCTATGATGAGCAACTCGTGATTGTCAATGGAAAAGGTGTAGTTTGGATCGCAAGAGATAGAGACAAGCCGAATGCGATATCTTTTGCCGTGCTCCACATTGATGATTGACAAGGGAACCTGTGGTCCTCCAGGGTAGCGACCACGTCCATTGATCAAAGTTGAGTCTGATTTGACAATGCCGGTAATTGAAGGCGATGGGAGATGGTACCTGTAAATTGCGGTCAGCTGAAGGGCCAGCCCGCTCGAGCCCTAACATGTCCATTACCAGTCACCAACTGTAATCACGGTGGACTCTAAAAGTAACCCCTTCATCAGCAAATCGACCGACTTTGCCACTGATTTACACACCGTCATCCACTAGGACCGGATCAATATCAGCAAATTGTAGACAGAATTAGACATGTCCAGGTACCGTCGTATCTGTGCTTGTGGGGATCTTGAGGGTCATAAATAACCAAAGGTCCGCGAAGACCATCACAGTATTGAGCTCCTGTACCTCAGTCAGATGGCCTGTTTTTCTCAAATAGAAAGAGACAGCTCATTACCGAAATGGGAGTGATACCAAAACGTTCCGGCTTGATTCTTCGCGGCGAACTTGTACAGGAACGACTTTCCCGGTGTGATAGGACATTGGCTGACGCTCGCCACTCCATCCGCCCAGTTGGTTTTGTTTTGATACAAACCGTGCCAGTGCTGTTTTTATCCAGTCAGACAGTGGTGCCTGGTCAAACCAGATTGTCACGCACGATGCTGGTGCTTCTTAGCATGGTATCGTCCGTCAGCAAGTCGGTGACGTTGATACTAAACTGGTCTCCCTGTTGAAGAACATTCAAGGCCTATTTGGACCTGAGCTGTGGTTGAATAACACTCGCCTTGTTGGCCTGAATCAACGGAGATGGATAAACGTCACCGGCCAAAATGGCGCTGCCCGGCGTCAGGATATGGAAGGGGTAATCAACGCGTATGTGCACGTACGAGCGACGGAACCCATCTGGAGATATCATTGCGTTGGTGATCTTGAGAGCAGCATCGCATTTCAGAGCAGCTAACGCTGTTGGAAGTGTTTGTGGCAGAAACCATATTGCCAAACCGAGAAGAACGTCAGAAATGAGAAGAAACATATCTCTTCATGTGGGTAGGGTGACATATCCCCTTTTTATGCCCAGTGTACATGGCTGACACCGTTGAAAAGCGCCAAGTTGGGAGGACAGAGTGTTTTCCGCCAAGAGACAAACGGGCCGGGACGCCGATGGCACACTGGCACAGTTGCTGATTGTTGTGGAACGAGACCCTGCGGGCAGCGCAAAAGAACAGATTCCATTATTAAAAAGTCCTTTTTTGACATGAGAGATTCGTATTAATATTATGGAACTACTTTAGGCCCCGGTCGAAGTCGCAAGGGCAACTGGCGAGGGAACAGTCCTCACTGATGTAGCTGAAGCAGGAAGACCGTCGAAGATCGGACAGAGTTGGTCCCAGGCAGCTACAAGCCCAGTATGAGAATATGAATCAACTAAGCAGGGCTTACTCACGAGGTGGATCATCAATAATACTTGTTTCTGGTGTATCTTCTGCGAATACGACCGCGAGACCCCTATCAAAGCATGTCAAATCCTTTCAAGCGACCCCATTTTCTAGGTGGCGTACAAATTCAAGTGCCAGTCAATGTGGCTGAAAAAGCACCGGATCAGACACCCGTTCCAATCATGTAGCAGTATTAGTGGTTGCGTACCAGTGAAGGAACCAAGGGCCAGCGTTATCCGTGACAAACCGTATCGTAGTGTTGCTCCCCGCCGGCCCAATGTTCACAACATCTCGCCGAACAGGATTGTCGTAATTGTACTTGGTCAAGTTACCTGCACTCCGCACGACACTAAACGCGTGCTAAATGGATGGTTAATTTTAGGCGAGATCATCAACACTGGCCGTTCTCCACTTACCCCATGGAGGTGAAATGGGTGCTAAATTCTGGGGTCAGTCGAGTCCAGCGCACAACTAAAAATACGCACCGGATCTCCAGCAATCCCACCAGGAATTGTCAATTCAACAACTTTATTCTTAGGGAGGGTATAGACAGAACCCTTTGGCAATAGTTGTTGGGCAGTACGGGCACCACTCAATATCTGGAGAAGCACAGGCACAGAAGGAGGAACGAAGCTCTTTCCGTTAATGCTGAAGGCAAATGCTGTAGGATCGAATGAAAGGGCAAGGTTGAGGTTGACGTCCGCACCTCCTGGGAAGGGTTTCCCAGGAGCTTTCGGGTTTGTAAGTGGACGAAGTTGCGTTTCGTCTAATAACAAAGGCTGAGGATTCTGAACACTGGTAGGGTCGCGGTTGCGAGCTCCTTTGTATCTAAGGATCGCCGAGTTGATTCCGCCTGCGAACCCGGTTGTCAGGTTTTTACCGATGTTGGGCAATGCACGAATCCAATAATTATCCACGGGCTGATTAGCTTGAAGTACGAAGGAGTATCGTTGACCTATTTCAACGACGTCTTAGGTTCCACCACGTCAACATAGAGAGAGGACGTACCTGCAAAGATTTGTATCTGATCGACGGTCAATTGCTGAGTATTCCCGCCATCTGCCTCTATTACTGTCAACTTGTGCCCATCAATGGAGAAAAGGAAGTTTGGGTCGCAAGATATTGATACAAGGCGGAATCGATAGCGTTTTCCATGTTCCACGTTCACCACAGCAAGGTCAACGAGAGGTCCGCCGGGGTAGCGCCCTTTACCGTTGATAAGGATGGAATCTCCCTGTGCGATTCCAGTGACTGATGGTGAGGGCGTGTGATACCTAAATTTCCCTCAGCATAAAAGGCGCAAATGGTTCGGAGGGTACTGACCACTCTCCAAGGGTGATGATCGTATTTTCTGCCGCGATCGATCAGCACGAGTATTTAAAAATGGAAAGCGTGTATTACCATCATCAACTGTGTCGGAAGTCATAAGCTATTCTCCAACAGGAAAGAAACTAACTTACTATCATATAATCCTTTATGAGGATCTTGTTTGTCATATACGACCAAGGGGCCTCTCAACCCGTCACAGTATTGATTGCCTTCGGAATGTTAAATGGAGAAAGCCACAATGACGTATATGCTTACCAAAATGGGAGTGGTACCAGAACGTGCCTGCCTGATCTTTCACGTCGAACCCATACTGAAACGAATGATTTGGCGAAATTGGGCATTGGCTGACTCCAACAGGGCCGTCCGCCCAATTCGTAGTATGCTGGAAAAGGCCATGCCAGTGCTGTTGCATCCTTTGGTCAATCTGTCGCGACACTGAAGAAAACGAACACATACGATACTAGTTCCTCTCAACATGGTATTGTCGGTCAGTTGGTTAACGACGTTGACATGAAAGCTATCGCCCTAGCAATAGTGTCGGTCATCCTGTTCACCTGCAAATGATGGCTCCTACCTTGTTCGCTCGTATGAGCGGCGCTGGATAAGTGTTTCCAGCCAAAACAGATCTGTATAGAATGAGAAGCTGAATGGTGAAATGGGACAACGAACTCACGATCGGCGGAAACCATCAGGAGCAATGGGGGCATTCTGGATAACAAGAGTGCTCGAAGGTCCAAGAACGACACCGAGAGTGCGTTCGAGAAAGAACCCTAGAAGAATCGTAGAAGCTAACTTCATTGCTATGATTTGGACAGACGGACTACCCATACATCGCCTTATATACAGATGAAGGTGACAACTTACCGATGGAGTTGGTACTCAACTACACCGAGTGGGCTAGACCGACCAGTACACTGAACGATCTCGATGTCCGCATGTTGATGTTTCAAGGTTTAGGGGTTGACAGGATGCCGAGGCGATGAGGAAAGCAACGCGCTGGGTCAAATGCTTGGTAAAATCTACGTAAGAAAGAGCGGAGATCAGCCTCAACCTTCTCCAGGGCGGGCGGAGGAGTGATTGACCGCAACAATCACAGATTCTATATTCAGTGGTCGCCGGCTTGAGGTTGTCGTAAGACGCTCGGCTTTCAGTGTCACATAGCCAGGTGCCTGCATTGTAAGTTGTTGAGGTAAGGTGTGCGAGTAAGGCTAGGTATCACAGTGATTCCTTTAGCTGATGTTGATGACGGGGACCCGAGCAAAGATGGTTATCTCATTTAAACGCTTCCAGTTGGCGCCCATGTATGATCGACCCTGTAGCTCCTTCAATGGTCTTGAACACAAAAAGAACCGAAATCATGATAAGTTTCTGGGATTGGGCAACATATTTTGGCCGTTTAAGCCGATGCTGAGAGCTCGGGTTAATAGAACAGCGCTGTTTCGAGAGTGGGTGGACGTACTGCTAGGTCTGTCAATTTCGCTCTCTGCTAAGTACCAAGCCTCTAGAGTAAGGAAGTGCGTGAGCAAAGCCCCACAAATGCACACAGAACGTACTATCGCCCTTCGGATCTCGGTCTGCCACAGTACTCCCATTACCCAACCAGTGAAAACGGTTTTTGCTTTCATCTAATTGCTCATAGGAGTAATCTTCCCAACGGGGATTTGCCAGCACCCGCGCCGCGTGTAAAGGGGAACCTAGATGTTGGTCAATTTTTTTTAGTACGGGTGAGGTAATAAATTGAACCGGGGCATTACCTGGCCAAAGAGCTACTACTCGACCTTCTTCTTTTCCCATCTTATACCAGGAACGGCACTTTTCGCTGAAGACCGTCTTTCGAAAGGTTAAACGGGAGGCGTAGAATCTGGCCAGTGAGGGGAAAAACCTACCGTGGGGAAATAATTCTAATTGAGGGTTGAGAACAATGAAGAATAGCGCGTCGAGTTCCTCTCACCTCCAGATACTCGTCGAAGTCTCGGACTGCCTCGGGCTTTGCTTCAATTGTTTTGATACGCTCTCTTTGTAGTTTCAAGATGACGGAGGCGACATAGTCGACTTGGCGCTCAACGATCAACAGCAAGGAACCCGCTCCTACTGCGGAATTAGGGCCCAAGGATTGGAACCAGTTTGGGAAGCCGTCCACAGCGATGGACAGATATGTTCGGGGATAGGGCTTGTGCTTGTCACTCAAAGTGACTCCGCCTCTGCCAATAATCGGAAACCCATACTGGAAAGAGGCATCGTAACCTGAGAGGAGGTCAAACGCGGCTCATCACGTCGACGCTATGATTTGAAAGTTCCGTACCCGTCGCGCAGATGATGATATCCACTAGAGTACGCTTTCCATCCGTCGTTTCTATGCCTGTGGATGTGATCCGAGTGATATCGGCAGGTATGAAGTCCACCTGAATAGTTTGTAAAGGTGTTAGATCAATACGTAGTGAACATTAGGACTGACATTTGCTTCGCAGAGGGCCTCGAGATAACCTGGCCCCGGGGTCAGCCGCCGGCAGCACACAGGAAAGTCGGGTATGACTGGGATGGCATAAGTGTTACAGCGCTTGACCAAACAGACACAACATACGATGATCAGCGATCCACGGTTTTTTAGTAAGCTTTTCGCGCATGGCATCTCTGAAAGCCACCCTCGCTGCTGCTTGTTCTATGCTGCCCCGTAAGGTTGCGGTATGCGCCGACTGGAGAGGTTATTGATTAGCTCGAAGGGAAAGTAAATAACCCCTTACGTTGAGATCATTTTCAAGGTCGTGCCTGAAGCGTCGATAGTAAGTGGGGTCATCAAATTTCTTGTGGTCCTCTGGGGTAAATTGGTCTTTATGCACGCATCAGTGGTTTTAAGGACCCGAAATCGTTGAAGCATACAATTAGAAACATCAGCGTTCGCGAGTTTTCTCAAATGCTCTTGAACAAAGGGTGCTGAGAGCCACGTTTGGCCCCTCACAAAGTTGGTAAGATGTTTGACTTTGGGTTGTAAAGCAGGTACAATCTGAAGAGCAGATGACCCCTGGGAAAAGTTAAGTTCATAAAACATGACACCCGGTTGAAAGACCATACAACACCGATGACCGCGACAGTCTTGTTCTTCCAATTCTTGACAGTTTCTTCCCATTCTTGGTTAGAGCCTTCTCCTGTATTCCATTGGGCACTGTGGACCACTTTTCCTTGAAACGACTCGAGACCTGGGATCTCTGGCCACGACCATCGGCTGAGTCCGCCTAAGCCTGCGAAGACCAGATCGGCTATCTCTTCAAATTCTTCAAAATCGTTGGTCCAGTTCCACTTTGGGTCGCCAGGTGTTTTCGGTCGCCGGATTGTGACATGCCATTTGCCGGTAGCTTCATTGAACTGGGCGTGAGTTATGCGATGTTGCAGCTTGATAATGGGTCGCAAGTTGTATTTGTCGACCACGGCGTCGAGATAAGCCCTGATTTCCGGTCCAGGAGCAAAGAAAGAGGACCATTTAGTCTTATACAAGTCAGACGCGAACACTGTAAGAGGGTGTTTGGGCTCACATTCTCCTCGAAAGTAAGTTGGTACTGCTCGCAAACATTCAATGTGTGTCCCTTCACAACAATTCAAAACTCACGCTGTGAGACGGAATATCGCATGCAAGACCCTTGGAAATGGAATTAGACGTGAGTGGGAAGGTGGAGTGCTGGCACTTACTGGGTATCTATTAGAAAACCATGTCCCTCCTACACCTGCATTCGAGTCGTATACTGCAAATTGAAGGTTGGGAATCCGTTGTCGAAATCTGTGTTGTGATGTGAGGAAGGAGGACCATATGGGAACAAGAGCTCGCACCGTATAGCAGCGACAATTCCTAGAGATATGAGGCAAGATAGTAGGTGACATGAACGTGCATCGAAAGATGGAATCCAAACCGCTATAACCTGCGCCGACGACGACGACCTTCATTGGACGTGGTTCATCGACGTTGAAGTCTCCTAGCTTGAAACCAGTTTCGGAGCTCAAGGTACTGTCGGCAGTCTCCTCCCTCATTGTGTAACGAAGGGAGAATGGGCGGCCCCATCCCCACATTACTCCAGTTTAATTCAATCAACCACACGGTTGATAGTCCCCTCGGCTGACCTAAATTGCACGGTAAGTCCGGCTGTAAACAAGTCCAAGTCATCTGGAAGATTTGGCTCTCACAACCGCAGCATACAACCCCGTTTGGCAGCACCGTCAGCAGTTTATTCACATCAAATACTTCTGGTTCACATGGTTTGCTTCACGGCGACTGAGAGGGCAATCTAGATTTCGGTTGTGTTAAACGTTTATGCCTGATGGTCTGTTTTGAGGTCGCGAAGACTCTTGGATTGGAGAAGGGTTCTAGAGGAGAATAAGGAATGAATAAATAGTAATCGTGTTGTGGCACTGACCCCATGACCGTGGTGAATGTCAAGGTGGATGTTAAGTTATCGTTGTCGTTGTCGTTGTCGCAGCCCAAACAAATGACGCATCCATCTTTGAACAAAACAATCGTCACCAACAAGTGTACCATACAACAACAACACGCTCTCTGCCACGAAACACTCCGCGATCCATAACGCGTGGCCCTACCGCTGTCTCATTCAACATCACACTGTCTCCACATTACTCATGTGGGAAAGAACTCTCCAAGATCTCATTCGAGGTCTTCGGGCCAACAAGCAGGACGAACACAAATTCATCGCACAAGCCGTAGACGAGATTCGGAAGGAGATAAAGAGCAAAGACATGGAGCTCAAAGCTGGCGCGTTGTTGAAGCTGACATACGTAGGTTCTTATGGCTTTTCGCGAATTCGTCTCACCAGTTCTTGTTTAGCTTGACATGCTCGGTTATGACATGAGTTGGGCTTCGTTTCACGTTGTGGAAGTCATGTCGTCCCCAAAATTCCACCTCAAGACGGTTGGGTACCTTGCTGCTGTTCAATCATTCGATCAGGACACCGATGTACTGATGTTGACAACAAATCTTCTTAAAAAAGTCGGCTGCGCATCTCAACTTACCAGTTTCAACGGAGCTCATTACCCCCATAGGATCTTACCTCTTTACCTACCGACGCCGCCGTAACCCTCAATGGGCTCTCTCACATCGTCACTCCCGACTTAGCTCGGGACCTTGCGCCTGAAATTATTGCCATGTTGAATCACTCTCGTGCACATATACGAAAACGTGCTGTCTTGGCAGTGTACAAGATTTTGGTCAAGTATCCAGATGCCCCACAGCAGGCGCGAGTACGTTTGGAAGAGAAATTGCAAGATCCCGATCCAGGTGAGAATTCTCGCCGATTCGCACTGTTGGTGATCTGAACTCGATCAAGGTGTCATTGCTGCGACGGTGAATGTTCTCTGCGAACTGGCTCGTCATAGCCCCACCGACTATCTGGCACTGGCACCGCAACTGTTTCACTTACTTACTACTTCTTCAAATAATTGGATGTTGATCAAGATTGTCAAATTGGTGAGGCCTGTCCATGCCAAGTTCATGTGCCTTCTTAACCTTGGAGAGCAAGTTTGGTTCCCTTTCTCCTCATGAACCCCGCCTTGTGAAAAAGCTTCAACCACCGATAACGGAACTGATATCCACTACGCCCGCAATTTCCTTGCTCTATGAGTGTGTTCACACCTGCATCATTGGGGGGATGCTCCAGGGGTCTTCGGGGGATTCCCTTGCTAGACTCTGTGTATCGAAACTGGCTACGTTCATTCAGGACCCTGATCAAAACTGTGCGCTATGATAACCTCCTCCTTTTGAGCGGCCCTCATCCATATCGGCAGTGAAGTATATTGCTCTGCTCGCTCTGGCCAAAATTGTACCTTCCCATCCCCATTTGGTGGCTGAATACCAAGACACAATCCTCGCCAGTGTCAACGATCAGGACATTAGTATACGGATGCGTGCTCTTGACCTCGTCTCTGCAATGGTGAGTCTTTCCTTCAAGCGAAGGGGACTCCGGCTCATCGAATTTCAGGTTGATTCTGAAAACCTTCAATCCATCGTTCAGCACCTACTCGGTCATCTTGTGACAGACGCCTCGGCTCCGTCTCCGTCTGCAGCACAATCCCTTTCCCAGACGGGACCTTCGACTTCAAGACCAACTGTTTCTCCGAGCCAATCGCCGGCGTATCGGTTGGTTCTGGCGCAGAGAATCCTGTCATTTTGTTCTCGAGAAACGTATACCAACGTCACCAACTTTGAATGGTATACGTCGGTTCTTGTCGATTTGGCCCACGTTGCAAAAGTTGATATAGGCCAAGACATCTGCGATCAGCTCGTGGATGTGGCTGGTCGAGTGCGAGCCGCAAGGCCGTATGCTATCAAGTTGATGTACAATCTGCTCAGTGATGATGCAGGGTTGTCAGATTCCGGAGAGGATGGTACTTGCTCAGAGGTTTTGTGGGCCGCCGCCTGGATTTGTGGCGAATACTGCAGGTATGAATTTTTCTTTTCGCTTGACCCCATTGTGACCCCGTTTCTATAGTGAATTGTCCGAGCCTCAGCGACTGATCCCGCATCTCCTTCGGAAGGATATTCTCAGCCTCAAACCCGACATCATGGCTGTGTTTATACAGTCTGCGACAAAGATTTTTGGCCATTGGGCGAGTTTACTCGCCGAAAGGTGGGATGATGACAGGTTGCCTGAAGTGACCGGAATGGTCGACACCATTGTCGATACACTGGTTGTGCTCTCAGGAAGTTCTGATATTGAAGTGCAAGAGCGGGTCTGTTTCTCGTACACTTTTTCGCGATTTTGTCTGATGATGAGGTTCTTTCAGGCGGCGAACTCCCTTCAATTGTTTAAACTGATTCGATCTGATCTCAGTAATTATAAACCTCGAGCATTCACTTCTGGTTTCTCCTCGCCAGGCCCATCCTCCGCCTTCGACCCCATACCACCACTAGAACCTCATTTCCCGAAAAGTCTTTATCTGATACAACCGCTATTCGGCGCGTATGAACTCAATCCGGTCGCGACGAAAGCTCAAGAGTATGTTCCGGTGCCTGAGGGTTTAGACCTTGATGCGTGGATAGTGCCACCGCCCCGCGAAAAAACTGTCGACGTCGAAGTAACACCAGGAGAGAAGAAAGGGAAGAAAGGGAAGAAGGGCAAAGGAAAGGAGATCAACGGTCACAAATCTGTCAAGAGTACATCTTCCCCGCTTGAGGCCCTAGATCTAGCAGCCAATCAAGAAGATGTTCAAGAAGCCGCCGCCGAGAGAGAGAAGGCACGTATCCTTTGTATCGAAGGCAGGACGACCGTTAATGCTCGTTGATTTAGCGGAAGGCGGAGCGCCGTGAAATGCTACGCGATGACCCGTACTACATCATCGACGATCCACCTCTAATACCCACCCAAAAGGAATTGGATGCAATTCCCGTTGTTCGTTTAGAAGGGTTACCTTCGTTAACTCCAGGTAAAGGGACTAGTGAGGTTCTGCTTAACAGCCTTTGACATGTGGGTCTTATTTTTACAGAACCAGACTTTGGTCAACTAGCGTCTTTAAGACCTCTGCTTCGTCCTTCACCGTCAATCCCTTTCGTCGTGGAGAAAATTGGGGAGATGCCCGAGAATTCCACCCTCCACTCAAATGTCCCCGATTCTCGGTCTTCCACTCCGCTCTCCGCGCAATTGCTACCCACATCACGACCAGCGTCGTCTATGCGAGCGGATGACGAAGCTCGACCAAACACACCTCCACCAATTGTCGTCAAGCGTTCGAAGAAGAGAGAAGCGAACAGCAAGAAAAAGCCATGGGGGCCCTGATTCCTACAACATCCATTAGGCAAGGGTAATGATTCAAACGACAGCGAGTTTAGATACACAGGAGATAGACGGCTAGGGCCAATATTACAGACAGACAAACGTATGCGTATCCTCGACTTATGTATTACAAGAAGGTGGAATGGTTGAGGGGTTGGAAATTGACGTTTAAGGGGGATTATAAAGGTTCCTCGCTGACATGCTCGACAGAGTCCACGATCTCATTGACCAGCTCCAATGTAACACCCGGAATTATACGTTCTGCGTTTGTGAAAGCGCGCTGCAAAGCGCTCAATGCCACTCGTGCTTCCTGCGAGTTGACTCTTGGAAACAGCTTGAGAGGGAAAAGGTCGGTCAGATAGGGAAAGGTCGGTTCACGTCAAAAAGTGAATCAACGCACGGAAGCAATGGCGGGCAAAATAACTGAGTCTAACATCCCTGCATCTGCAAGTTCGTCTGCTCCATACGAATTACCACGTCTTGAGTTCTCCTCTACAGGCGAGTATTGGTCGTCATAGTCGTCGTCTTCAGAAGGTTCTCGTTGAACGCTGCGACCTTTGTTTTTAGGTGATTCAGCGCTCGTCTGTCTGACTGTGGACTGGTCGTTTTGGGAAGTTGTTTGGACTGACGGGGGCAACGGAGGTAGTTCCCCCTTGGTTGCGATGGAGGAGTTGTATCGTGACGATCCCGACCCTGATGAGCCGGATCCTTGTCGAGTCGGGGAGTCCGTTGAAACATCAGACCGCACAGTTCCATCGATCTCCCAAGTCAGAGGAGGTCCAGGCGGTGGCTTTCGCCCTATGGTGGCAGGTCGGCTCGCATGACGCACAGTACCAAAATCCCAAAGGTCCTCCAGGTCTGCATTGGTGGGGCTGTGGGGGCGCTGATTGAGGCGGACTCGATCACGAGGGAAGGTTTCACTCACAGATCAGATATATTGTCTTTCTCCTCGTCATTCTGGTGGTCCCCACCCTCCGCCTTCCATCTCTCGTGCCTTTCAATCAACTCTGTCAGGTAGCTGGTTTTCTTGGCCATTCTTACAAACTTGTGCTTGAGGAGCTCGCGCGCGCTTGGTCGCTAAAATGATGTGTTCGATACAAGCAACTTTTTCATCGTGTGGAAGACTTGCCTCGCGCGGATCTCTTTGCAAGCAATAGGCAACAAATTCCCGGAAAGGTTTGGAGAAGTTGCCTTCCAATGTGGGCGGAGGATTTTTTGGAATGAGAAACAAAACCTAATGCCATAGTTGTTAGATCAGTACGCCCAGCGAAGGCAAGCTGTTTCACCTTCATAGGATGAAGTTCTGCGTATGGCGGCTCTCCACGAGCCAGTTCGATTGCTGTGATTCCCAAGCTCCAGATATCAGCCTTGTGGTCATACCCACTTTGCTTGATGACTTCAGGGGACATCCAGTATGGTGTTCCAACGAAGGTATTCTTCTTGGCTGAAAGCGTCCCCGAAAGTTGCCCAGATACACCAAAATCAGCTAATTTCACTTCTCCACTCCCAGAAAGCAAGATGTTCGCCGCTGGCAGTCCTGCGGTCAGATCAATTGTCCGCACAACAAATGGAAATCGGTACCTTTGATGTCTCGATGCAATTTCCCCTCGCAATGCAGGTATTCCAAACCACGAAGGAGCTCCCTGACGATGATGGCGATGTATTCCTCCCGAAATACGCCAGGTTTCATCTAGATTCATTTGGTTCATTTGTGCGTTATCAGACCTGATTTGACGCTACGCACCAAATCAGAACACGAGCCTCCAGAACAGTACCTAGGACACGGATGAGAGCTGTCGCCGTGTCGGACAAAGATATACGCACTCCATGACTATCCAAAGGTTGGAACCTTTGAGGAACGATCCATGGTACCTAATACAAACTGGGTAAGACGCGTATATGAATGATGGAGGGTACAACGGAACGAACTTTGTGACATGCGGTGAGTCGAGTTGGGAGAGTATTTGAATCTCTTGTTGGATATCTTCAATCTCGTCCTCAGCGCTCTCAAGGTCAATGATCTTGATTGCTACAGTCTTCTGGGTGCGTTTGTCGTATCTAGATTGACGAACGGATGATCAATAGGGAAGAGCAATACACGCAAGGATTAGAAACTTACCCCTTGTACACCTCACCGAAAGAGCCCTTGCCTTACACACGGATTGAGAAACTGATGAGACGGGAAAGGTTGAGAAAAATGTTACCTATCCGATCCTGCTTTACATAGAACTCCTCGGGATCTTGGTGTTGAGTATCCTGGGGAGAAGAGGTTACCCCAAATCATGAACAATACGTATTTATGAATCAAGGATACCAACTGACCATATGATGGTTGATGCGGTGGTTAAAGATGGGTAGATTCGTTCGTGTCGCGGGGGTAGGTCAATGGCCGGGTGTGAATGAGTGGCCAGCCACCAGTGAAAGGAGACAAACAAAGGACTTGTTCTGTTATTTTTATGTTTATTTCACGGCGATTTCAGCGCTGTATCTGTACCTTCGCCAATGGAGGTTGGGGAGGTGGAGGAGAATGGGAGGAGAATAATATTTGGTGAGCTGAATCGCCTCCTTTGCCTCAATATATCTGTCTCAACCCTTCTGGCGCGATCTAACCATTTCCAGTGTCCAGAATGGCTGACAAGACCTGTTCACTATCCATGACTATTCAGTCTCTGCTTGCCTTCAGCCTTGATAAATCTCGTTTTGCTTTCCGTAGGTATTGGAAACGTTAGCCGTTCCTCAATCTATCCTGCCAATCGGAGCGCGTGCAGCACCGCGGCACCAAAAAGATGACTGCACGACCTAAAACTCAAAAAAAAGTCATGTTCGACCCAATACAAGACTTCGCTTTCAGACGCCGAAAATGAATCAAACCCGACCGTCCCCCGTACCGCCGCAAGAAGCAAGCAGCCTTTATTATTCCGAACATAAAAGTCTGTTCGTCTGCATCCGAATCACGGGGCTGCGACCTGGCGCGGGATGATACCTTAGTCCCGGTTCTCTCGAGGACATATCTTTCGCACACTTCCAGACGACAACAGAGCTGAGAGAGTCTACCACCCACGAATTTTTGCAATCGGACCGAATCTGCCTGTGTCTCTGTGAAAATTCCTCAGCCAATCCTGACCATCATCTGTCTTCGCGTTCTGAACAGCGACGAAGCCGGATCTGATAACTCATCCCGAGCATGTCGACCCCGAGGATTCCATGGCGAAATCGACGATACCCATCTGTGTTTTTCACACAACCCGTAGAATGTGTCGAACCAAAATTGTGCAAACTCCTGTCGACTTCTAAATCTTCGGGGCGATCCTGTTCTTGGGGTCAATGTTATCAGTGTACATTTCCCCAGTCATTGGCAGAGGCACGAGGTGATGTCAAGAAGGTCTCTCGTGTCTTCGGCGGATTATATCCGTGGACTTTGTTACTCGAGGTGGTCTGTTCGATGACGCATTTGACTTTACGCGTCAGAACGTGCAACCCGAGCAAGCTCTCGAGGCTATATTCGTCAGGGTATGTTAGTCTAGAACAAAACCGATAATGGGTTCATGTTCCCAGGCAAAGCCCTAGGTACAGCAATCAGAGGAAACGTCGCGATGATGAGATATATCAATTTCTTTGACCTGTGAATCGACTTTTCCAATCCCCAACACATTGTATCTGTGAATTAATAACCAAGTTTGAATGCGACGTGAGTCTACTCTATTCACAGTGCGTTTCCCAGTCCCAATATCAAATATCCGGAAAGTGATGAGAGCGTTCGATTACATATTTGTTCGTGGATTCTTGTGTTTCTTCATACTATCATCCCTCCATTCCTTATTTGCACCAACCCATCGTAAACGGCAATCTTCGTCAATGACATAAACTGAGGACGAAACATTGAGGGTATCGCTGTGGGGCTTGTGATAAATTATTGCTGAGAGAATACTACAATCTGAAAATGTAAACATGAATCTCAAGAGGAGAGTCCGAGGAAAGCCGAACCATTGCATACATGGGGACTGGCGTGAAAAAATGATCATGGTGATTTTCGATGTTCCTGAAAGAAACGATGAAACCAACTTCAAAGCCAAAGAGAGATAGGATATTCACAGGAATATGAGTCGTTTCGTGGTCCACGTGAACGAAGGCTCGTTCCACATTTGGCAGAACCTCTATCTTGTCTTGAAGCTGTTGGCTGATATCATGAGCTTTCCAAAGGGGGGTGTTGGCGTCCATCACGATGTCGATTTCGACGAAATAATCCTAGGGCGAAAGTCAGTTCATTACATTCCACCAGAGAACGAGGCAAAGAACACACAGGTCCACTCTGTGAGAATAGGTAAATATATGTGCAGGTGATGCAACAGAGGAACTGACGTGGTATGCTCGCACAGTATCAATCTTGTCGATCTCCTCGCTGAACGTAGTTGCCTTGTAGATGAGGAGTTGCAAAAATTCGTGCGACGCGGATTTCCCTGCGAGGAGCTCAAACTGGGTGTATATAGTCCTTCCCCAGGCAATGATAACCCCCGAGGCGATCTAGGAGTCGACTGAGTCTCATGTAATCGAGGATGCGATGACGAGCCGTACTATGATTGCTCCCATGGGGTCAAGATCTGTTGGGGATTGTCAATTATGAAAGGAGGAGGAAGAGTTGCCGACGACGAACACCACCGTAACTTGCTCCCGCCAGTCGACATTAAGATACCTATATTTAGCTTGAGTTAGGTGCACAAGAAAAGAAGGTAACCTCTGACCAAAAGAATTGATCCAGAGGTCATTTCGGTGGTCTTCCCAAAGTACTTGGACTTGACTTGACTTTTTGCGCAAAGAATAGCAATACAGGAAGAGAAGGAATTTGACGGCTTCGGAGGAATGAATTGAACAATATACATGTGGTCAGTCAACAACGAAACATACCAAGAGCTGATCCAACAGCGATAATGGAAGGAAGGTGGAAGTCTTGGAGATCATCGTCACTTTTGGTGATGAGGGAGCGAGCTGACTCGACAATGACCACAAGGTTAACAGAACCCATTCTGTCAAGAAGATGAGCATCGATTGCCAAGACTCAATGAAAGAGTGCCACGAACAGGAAGCCTAGAAGAACTGTCAACTTCGTTACGGTGCGAGGAGAATGCCGAAAACCGACCATAAACGATGTTACCAATAGTTTCCAGGCGTGCTCCACCAACGGGCCATTGCATCACATCCAGTCTAACGGCTTTGCGGTGCAGCCAAAAGAGTAAAACATTGCTCCCGATATCAAAAATGGAGTCGATTCCGGTCGCAAGGAGGGATAGCGAAAGGGATGAGATTGCAGCATACACTGGAACAGAAATTTAGGCAATGGTTTCCCGTCGAAGAGGCTTGCGTACTTTGCAAGATACACAAACTGAAGTTGGCGATCAAACTGGCCCATAC
>CEMH01204237.1:3326-34975 GCA_001179725.1 Macrocystidia cucumis | reverse complement strand
TGAGTTCAGGAAACGGATATCCACAAAAGGTGGACGAACTGGCAGGCGAGCAGCTTCCTCCTCGACCTTGGCCTCTTCCGTGTGGTCTTCCATTGGTTTTAACAAGGACGAGATAAGCTATAAATGTGAACGTAGCAGTGAGGACAGACTGGTAAGGTGGCGCGGAACCGAAGAATGCGTACATCATTTTGGCGACGTTGGTACGAGGCAACTTTCTTGCCTTTTCTTCTCCGACGGAGGGCAGCAATGTCTTGATCCGAGAGGATTCCATCCCGGAAAGAGAAAGGGTCTTGAGGGAGTAAGCTGGTAGACGCGGAAGCTCTTTCAAGATCCACGTTGAGGATGGAGAGCTGATCAGCTACCACTGTGTCGGAGGTCTGGTAATAAGGTTAATCAGGAAGGGTTGGTTTCGGGGTTGGAAAGAGGTGGTAAAGGGATATGAAGCATACTCTTGGTGGCACCGAGCTGGTAGAGACCGACTTTGAAGATATCTGGTCGTCGACCATAACGTCCTGGAACTAACGAGAGAAATTGGAATTGCAAGGAGGGGAGGAAACCCGAGTTGGTGAGAAAACCCGAAAGAGTGGATCGATGAAAATCTGATCAACCTAATCTGTAAATGTGTGAAACCGAGGGACTGGATTCAATAATTTGGCGTCTGCGAGTTCGACAATCTTCACTTGCTTCCTTGAGATCGTCAGTTGACTCACAACCAAGGACAAGACAGGGTGGCGATTTGGGACTGACCAAGGGTAGTGGGGCGAGAGGGGGAAGGAACCGGCGGTTTTTCTCATTGAAAGCAAAGCATTGAAACTCCGTCTGAATTTTAAATATTTCGGACGGACATGTGGACATGCAAAAAAGCAGTGTTGGGACTGCTGTGATCCATTGGTTAATTATATCTCATCGGTTGAAGGGGAATTGCTGAACATTCGCTGTCGAGGATATGAAGATGTTGTTCGGTTAAACGAATTGACGAAAATATGTAAGAAGGAAACGAGGACATGGTACCGGGTCATCGTGCCCACCCAACAAATTAATTACAAATAAATCCAGATTTACTCAACTCTTTGGATGTCACATTCATTGCAAGATAGTCCGACTCCGTTGCAGCAATTGACTCCTCTCTTCCTCGTTTTTCTCTTTCTTTGGTTGGTTTTCCTTTTCTCAAATTCAACTTTTCTCCTCATCGCATTTAAATCATAGCGTCGCAGGCTTGATTTGGTGTTTGGCCTCATCCTGTCTTGGTAACCCACTTCGGCGTTTCTTAGGCGCAGCCTGGGATAACATGGCTTTGTCGTCTGCCGCTGACACTAGCCTTGCTGGTAGAAGGCGTCGAATGCAGTACGGGCAGGAGGAATTCTGGGAAATGGAAACAAGAGGCAGAAGTGGATGAAAACGCGTCATTATATCATGAACAATCAACCAGAGCAGTCAGAATGACAATCAGTCCCACTCGCAACGACCGATCCCAAGCAGAGCGCTGGCTGACTGGTCTCACCTGTCGCAACTTAAAAACCCACTGATTCTTGACATGCAGCCACCTTCACGCTCTCTCCAAAACCTCCACTGTCGCAATGAAATTGTCTTCTAGTTCTTCTGTTTTCTTGGCTACTTTGGCAATCTCTTCATCCTCCAACACTCTTGCAGCTCCTACTGGCGACGGAACTGATGATCTTTCTACTGTCGGAAATGAACGTTATCACAATGATGCTGCAAGCCACACCGATGGCGATGGTCACGACAATCAACTGGTTAGCCTTGGTACGCACCTTTGTTCCCCACCATCCTTCAAAAATTGATTTATTGTTCGCAGCGCCTCAGCAACTCACGAGTCTTCTCAGTTCTCTCGAAAGCCTCGTGAAAGAGTTGCTTGACCCTGGCTCCGCACAATCTGATGAGCTCATGGCTGCAATGTCTGCTCCTGTGGAGGGCATAAGCGCGAGCTCTCAACACCCCGATGCTACAGCGGTTTCTTCAAGCTTCAATACCTTCCCAACGGCATTCACTGCCTCTGAAACCTACCAGCGAAGTGGTACACCTGACCCAAGCGCGACCCCCGTAATGGCGGCCCCCCCAAATACTCCAAGTATCGGCTCCAGCGCCGCACAAGCACAACCCACTGGTGCAGCGATTCTTGCGGACCTACCCATCTCTCCCCTCCTTAGTGCTGGTTCCGGGTTACCAGCGGTTGGTGGTACTATTGGCGGTACGGCAGGCCTTGTCAACGGCGTTGCGGGCGATCTCACTGGCGCGTTACCTCCTCCAATTGGTGGTGTTGTTGGTGCGTTACCTGCTCAACAAGCTGGTGGTGCTGCGGGTGGCGTCCTCGGTGGACTGCCGATCTCATCGCTACCAATTCCCAGCATCCCTGGTGTCGTTCCTGTCCCAGCTGGGCCAAACCCACCCGCCCCACCTGCGCCTCCCGCGCCGCCAGCGCCCCCATCAAGCAGTCAGCCTCAAAATTAGTTGAAATGTTTTCGTTGAGTCTGTTAGATAAACCCGTCGTTACAACACTATAAACCACATCTATCATACAATACCTATCCACAAGTACATTACTATCAATAGTACAGTTTTGATCACAATTCAAAGCGACGTTTGTGATGAATGATCGTTCCCACGAGTTGCACCGGGCCTTTGAGCAGAGCCCAGGTGGCGTTCAAACTTCATACAACCCATTCCCTTCGCAATTTCGCTTCCGGCTCCAATTTCAACTTCATGCCACGCCCAGCTCCAGGTTTGGTTAACACATCTGCACGTTATAGTACTTCGTTTGACGGACAAGCTCTCACTCCACGCACTCCTCATTCTCGCTCAGGCCGTGCCGAAGAAGCGTTCACGGAGATAGAACTTGATCAATTGAATGAGGACGACGACCACGTAGACCACCAACCCTCCGTTCCCCTCTTATCTTCCTCTCGAACCTCAGATGGCTACCGTGGCCGTGGAGATGCCTACGGTCCAGAGCGCCGGTTCAGAGGCCTTTCCAGCGTATTGTCCCGCCTTCCCCTCCTTTTGGGCAGTTTGCTTGCCCTCTTGCTGCTTGCCCTCATCATCCTCTCTTGGAAACGGCCCGAAACTCTCCAAAAAATCGTGGGCTCCCCCGACCTCGCTTCCTCATCGAGCGTATCAGAGCCTTCAGTGAACAAACCATCTCCAATACCCACAAAACCCTCCACTCACTCTGATATACACCAACTTTCCTACGAGAACTACACTCATTTCCCACTCCTTCCTTCTGAATACCGCGCGGAGTGTGCGAAACTAAATCAAGGATACATGTCCCATGGTGACTATTGGGAACCCCACGAGATGGGCGTGCTTGACGTCAGTCATCACGACGAAATGACAGACTACCACTTGCCGGAAGGAGAGATGACCGCAGTTTGCAAGAGTACCATAACCTACATGCTCGACGGGGAGGTTGGCCTGTTGGCGGATATCGCGCTAATGGCGCAAGTCGCGGCATTGGCTCGAGAGGTATGTTCAATCATCGTATTTCCTTCTTGCAATCCAAGTTTGTGTACCCATGAAAACCAGCGGAATAGGACGTTTCTCGTTGATGACACGTATTGGAACCGTGGAAAGTGAGTAAAAACTCCCTTCCGATCGTCCCGCTCTCACTGACTATCCACAAGGTGGACGGATCATTTCCAAGACGTGAGGGCGCGCCAGCCGGGACCAGAGCCTGGATGTAGAGCTCCGCCTCCAGAAGGTACGCGTTGTCTATCGCTGAAAGCTTGAAACTCCGAAAAACAGCCTCAACTCACAACGGTTTCCTTACTAGAACTCGTCGCGTGTCCACGTTTGGCCAGGTGAGCCCGGTCTCGTGCATTCTGTGTGCTTGACAATTCTAAACTTCTAGCGATCTAGACATTGGGTGATTAAAATCATTCCCACAGAATATATTGAAGGCTTACCTTTCGCGTTCCAGGTCATCAATTCACGTACAGCAAAATACCACCTTGGCCACGGGTTTATGAACAAGTACGAAGACCCGTGAGTTACTGCCTTCGACCTTGGAGTTTAACATCGTTACCAAGGGGCTTCTTTCGACAGTTACGGAAAACGACTGAACCGCATGAAACCAATATTTGACGCAGCAGCTGTGTCCTTGAAAGAGACTATCCGCCCAAATGCTCACAACGCGAGACTCATCCGTTCGGCGAGGGTCGAGTTGGCGGAGCTTGCGGCTCAACCCGACGGGTTCAAGGAAGCTAATGCCACTTACATCGCTGCCCATGTGCGGCGCGGAGATCGCAAGCCCAGTTTCTCTCATTACCAGCAAAAGTATATCCCGTTGTCAGAGTTCGTGGAGGCGATCACAGGAACATGGTCTCGACTAAACCCAGTCTTGAACACTGAGGAAACACCTCCGCCTGCGACACTCTTCTTGGCCTCTGATTCCCCAGAAGCCCAATCGGCGCTTGCAGTGCAATTCCCTGACTATGTCACGTTCACCCTTGCAGAAAGCAGAGATGAAGAGCTGCGAAGCCTTGTAAGTCCTGGGGAGTATGTCCAAAAAGAGTTCAATGCATTGGATGAGGAAGTTCGAGTAAACGCTACGAGAGGGATGATTGTGGATTTCGCGCTTCTGAGTGGGATGTGGGCATGGGAAGGGGAGATCATTCCTGACGCAGTAGTGTGCACGATCAGGTGGGTATCCTTGCCTCTCCACCACGAGAGTCGGGCTTTGACACGTCTTTTGTTCTAGCTCGAATGTCTGCAGACTCTCTGCCGTGGGTCTTGGTTGGGAGCGAGCCTTCGGACCTGTTGATGAGACGGGGGCATTGGTTGATCAGGATCTGCGATGGGTAGACGTTGACCAGAAGGGCCAGATAACCCCGGAATGGGAAGCATTTGAACTGTTTTGAGGTGCTTTCCATCGGTGACTGCGAATCGGAGCGCTATTTATATGGGATGGTAATGTCGAAGGGTATTTATCTGGATGTAATGTGGTCATATCATATTATTATTCGCCTCGTGGGGCTGAAGATAACCTACCAGACTTGGATACCTTCCAGGATCAGGTCGTAAAGTGTGATTCGGCCAAAGAAATCGGAGCTTTCTTCAAACACAAGCTTCAAAGTCTTGATTCCGGTAGCATCAAGGGGAGGATCTGGGGAAATGAGTGTGAAGGTTTGCTTCTTGTTGACATCTCCGGGGTATATGTATGTCAATGTCTTCCATACGCGCTCGCCATCTTGTTCTAGCAATGTTTGGACGCAGCATCGCGTTCCAACAAATCCTCCTTGAAATGTCGCGTGGAGTGTGTGCGGGATCACAGGGCTTGGAAAGGTGATCTGGATGGATTGAGGAAGACCCTGCGTAATATTATGAGAAAAAATAATGGACGGTGTATTTCAAACGGACTGATTGTGATGTCCAGCACGTCTCTGGATTATTATCTATCAGGTTTTTTTTACCGACGGATTTATCGAGCGTAGAGCTGACTCTTGGGGATGAAGATGATCAACAACGCGTACCTTATAGCAAGGCTACACTCACTTGATTGTACATTCAGATGTGATCAATGAGATCACAGGAGAGGAGGACATTGGGGTAGAGTTCGAAGCGTTGCAGGGAATGAAGCTAAGCGGGAAGCGTCGGCCCGGTACGCGGAACATGGTTGAACACGAGAAAAGTGGTGGATCATTTCAGCCCTTACGAGACCACCGGAATGAACTCATCTTCCACTTTTCTACCACAACCACCACCAACTTGGCTTCATCAAGCAAAGTCAAAAAACTATCTCGAATCAGTCTTTGACACCCTTCTCAACCGCGAAACCAAGCGTGAGCTAGCAAGAGCCGCGTCGCGACAAGCGACCCATCGGAACCCGATATCCACGTCAAAGCGATTTTTCCCTCTTTTTCGCACTCAGCAGCCCCAACCAACAGTCGATGACGGCTACTACTCTGTTTCAATAGGGGATCGGTTGGAAAATCAAAGTCACAATCGCTACCTGCAGCTCGAGCCATATAATCGGACTCGTGTCTTGGTACCACAGCCCAGTGATGGAGCCAGAAACACCGCCTCACGCGATCGAGCAGCAGAAGGGCGTTACATCAACGCGAATTGGGTGTTGGAGAAATTTGGGCGGAAGTGGTGGATAGCTGCTCAAGCACCCCTTCCCAATACTTTCCATTCGTTCCTCACCCTTGTGCTTGAACCAGTCGTGCCCCCGTTTCTTGGGGATCCTACGAATCCACCCCGCTCGACGCGCCCACGCGTGGTCGTACAGCTCACTCAAATAATCGAGGGCGGTCGGCGAAAGGCACACGCGTATTTCCCATCCGAGACTGGGCCGCCGATCTTGGTCCATAGCGATGACCATCAGTTGCTTCCTTCCCTACATGTCACCCTTTTGGAAGCGAAGGTTGTAGAAGCTGCGCACTGCATCCAAAGCATCGTGACCGTAGCTCCCGTTTCGACCCCTCTACCCACCGCGGCAGGATCATTGGAAGGAGATGGCCAAAGCCAAACCTACGAGGTTGACGAGGCGAAGCGAGTCGTTTTCCAACATTTCCTCTACACCAGCTGGCCTGATCACGGCGTGCCGGAATCAAAAGATCGTGCCAGCCTTCTGGCTTTCCTCCAACTTGTGGACGAAGCAAACCGAGACACCACCCTCGTTTCCCAGTCAACAGATACCCCCGATCCGGATCCGCCTATCATTGTTGGATGCTCTGCAGGCATTGGGAGGACCGGCTCGTTCATTGCCTTGTCTTCTCTTCTTCGAACATATCATTTTCTTCCTCAACCTGCTTCCCCTGGTCCCACGGATTCACTGAACCCGTCCCCACTAGGCCCGCTTCCTGACCAGTTCCAGGACGATTATGTGGTGCAAGAAGTTGACTCACTTCGAGATCAAAGACCAGGGATGGTGCAGCGAGACGAACAGGTTGTTTTAATATATCAGGTACTGGTGGACGCGTTTTCCAAGAAGGCTGGTAAACCATAATCGCGGCAAAAAGTCCACGCAACGAGCTAGCTGTCTCTTAAACTTCACAGGTCGCCTTGTTTGTTTTTTCTTTCTTCTTTTGTTGTAGATTCTTATTGACCGCGCCAGGAACTACATATGGTTTTTCTTTCCATTACTATATCATTTTGATTGAAGAAGTTGAGATAGCAGGGAAAAGCCGACATCGGGATGACCCGGCCCGATCAAAGTTAAGATGCATCATTGATGAAAGCAGCAGAATGACGCAAAATCTTCTCGCTTATGACTCTAAGCCGTGATGTTGTGGGCTGAGTAAGGGGATCAAAAAGCTAACGAGTCTGAATAAATTTCCCGCCAGTTTACACCCATCCTTTAACTCCCCTGTGAGTCAGATAACACAGTGCAACCTCTAGTCGAAACCAGGAAACCACCCGAAGAGATGTCACTTCCAGAGACCGTTGAAGCCATCGCGATCCCAGCAGTATGTGTTCACTGATCCGAGATAATTCTCAACGACCAAGACCAAGACTGATCACTTTCTAGCATGGAGGAATTGAGTTGCTGGAGAAAACCACCCTTCCGTTTCCTAAGATCGATCCTGGTAACATCATAATCAAGGCAAGGATATTTATGATGTTACGAAGATCTATTTGGTTACGACATATCTATAGGTGGAATACGGGGGAGTCAACTTTATCGACACCTACCACCGGTGAGAGAGTGCAGGGTCCATTCAAAATTGGATTGATCCAACATGCTACTCTTCGTAGATCTGGTCTCTATCGTTTGCCAAGCTTTCCAGCCGTCATCGGAAAGGAAACCGCGGGGACAATCGTCGCTCTTCCCACGGATCCCGATGTGCTCAATGATGCGGTGTACAAGAGTCAAGGTTATGAAGTTGGAGGTCGAGTGGCAGCAGTAAGTAGACTTTTCTTCCGACACTGAGAAAAATAATTGACTTCCGTCTCGAAAGGATCTCGTCGGGACACATGCGACATACATCTCCGTACCTTGGAGATGTGTCTACCCAGTTCCGGATTCGATCTCGACATTGCAGGCTGCCGCAGGCCTTTTACAGGGAATCACAGCTGTCAGCTTTTTTGAGGAGGCATACAAGGTTAAGAAGGGCGACACGATCCTAGTGCACACTGTTGCAGGTGGCCTGGGTCTCCTTTTTGCTCAATTGGCTCGCCACATCGGGGCTACTGTGATCGGCACGACTTCTACACCCGAGAAGGCGGAGTTGGCCAAGGCGAACGGAGCGACCCACGTCATTCTATATCCCGTGGAGGACACCGTTAAGCGAGTCCTAGAAATCACAAATGGCGTTGGCGTAGACGCTGTGTTCGATGGTGTTGGCCGAGATACGTACGTTTTTTTTCCGTCAATTTTGCATATCGAGATGTTGTTTGATAGTCGTCCAGATTTGATAACAACTTCAAACTCATTCGGCGAAAAGGGACGATTGTTTCTGTTGGCAACGCCTCAGGAAGCGTCGATCCTGTGCCATTGACGAAGCTGGTTGAAAAGAACGTGACCCTTCTCCGTCCAACGTAAGTGTTGTCGTAGTATCCGATAGAGTGGATAACTCACAGCGGGAACAGA
Source organism: Macrocystidia cucumis (assembly GCA_001179725.1). Taxonomy (NCBI): domain Eukaryota; kingdom Fungi; phylum Basidiomycota; class Agaricomycetes; order Agaricales; family Macrocystidiaceae; genus Macrocystidia; species Macrocystidia cucumis. Next base: position 26,424 of record CEMH01204237.1, on the reverse strand, counting down.
ATGGCAAATTACGTGTATACCGCAGCAGAGGCGCAGTACTATGGCAAGAAAGTGTTTGGATACATCGAGTCAGGCGTGCTCCAAATCCGGGTCTTCAAAGAGTACCCGTTCACCACTGAAGGTGCACAGCAAGCACAGAGAGATTTGACTGGAGGAAAGACTACGGGGAAATTGGTGATAAAGATTGCGTAGAGAGAGTTATACTGAGCCTGTAACGGTAGTTGAACCCGCTTATGCCTGTGGACTTGATCGAATTTGAGCCCGTTGATTATATAATGACCCCATCTCCTGTGGTTCTGATCTTTCGCGTTGTCGCCACAGCGTCGTTATCAATCTCAAAGCGCGACAATTCCAACGCGTCCAATACCATCCCTGACGGTAGTTAACTCATGTTCGCTGCAACTACTCATCTTTGACGATCATATTCATTGTCTTTTTCAGTTCTTTATCAGGACCACTACCATTCGGGCGATCTCAACTTCCCAGCGTCTCTGTCTTCAACTCGCCCTCTTCTTAGATCTTCTCTTAATCAATTTCAATCGGGGTGGACAGTGGCATGGATAAGAAAGAGTCTCCGAAAGCGACTCGGTCTCTTCCAAACCCAACTTCCTCCCCAACGCAGAGACCAAACACACCAGTTCACGGACGATCAGGTGTTGAGCAAACCAAAAGCACAAGTCCACCTCCTTTACCATCGCGTCCAAAGAATGTTGGGTCCAGCCATACCTCATATATACCCCCCACCGAACGTCCTCCTACATATTCTCCAGGTTATCGCGAACCAGAGTTTTTGGGAGAGACTGATGATGATGACCTCCCGCCAGCACTGGTACCTCAACAAGAGGAGGATTTGCGCCACTGGACTGAAAAGGTCCCAGTTACTCCATACGACAACCCTTATTGGAAGGCGAGTTCTGTCGATCCCTGGATGGATACCGATAATGATGCTTGGAACGAAAACTATGGTTCGGAGGCGGCCTGGCTTCCCGGACGTGGGCGTTCTGGATATCCAACCGCCGAAGTCAAAGCGGCCATTGACGTTCCAATTGATGGAAGATTCTTACCAGAAGAAATCAACTGGTGGAATGCAGAGGCGAGAGCGCGGAATCAGCGTCCAGGACCTGGATTGTTACCACCCATATTAGCCGATGAACTTCATAATCCGGAGCACTCCCTTTTTTCCGTTACAGCCACATCACCATCTTTTGCGTCCGCTGTGAGCGGTTCTCAATCAAGCAACTCCGTGTCATCGACGCCAGCACCTCCCCAGACTGCAGCAGCGGCTTCTCTACCCGCATCGTCTCCTCCACCAAGCGAGGATGATGTGCGTACATCGGTCCCTCATCCGAACGCCTACTACTGTCCCAAGGAGAATGGTTGGGTCATCTTGAGTTGGAAATCCTCCTCGGTCGTGCCACCACTCGCCCATTCCTTCCAAGCCGCCGCCATTCACCCATTGCCAGATCAGACTCGTCGTCGAAAGACCGGCTCTTGCATCGGAGTAGACGAGCAACCATTCGGAATTGCCAACAAGACTCATCACTTCCATAAATATGAAAAGGCGATCGACGCACATAAACTCTCGCCACCTCTGCGACGCGACGACTGGAATATTGCTGACAAGATCAAACGGCGACGGAGGACGGCAACGGTGATTATCGATGAAAAGGACCTTGCAAAGCTTGCTGACGAGACCTCACTCGTCAACGCGGAGGATGCAACGGAAGAGGGCCAGCTTTTGGATCTGTATATTTGCTGTCAATGCTCGTTCTACTGCGTCGCGTCTGGCCTTCTCCCGGGAGTCATCTCTAAGAGGGACTTGGACGAATTGATCCGGGAAAGAAAAGGCAGCCCTCTACCTGGGCAAACCGGCGAACAAGCTTTGATGACGGCGTTCGAAACAATCCTCAGGTGGTTGTCCATTGTCTCGTCATGGACCAGATGATACTGACGACGTCCTTAGAGTCGTAGAAAACAGACTTTGGAGGGCAGAAAATAGGCTGCTCAAAGTTGATCGGCCCGGTTTTCGAGAGAAAATGGGTTGGAACCCCACAGTGTAGGGTCTACCTCTTTTACAAGATTTACGACTTATTGCCCAACCTTCAGCAAGCGTATCTTTGAAGCTCTTGGGTTTGAAGAGAAAACCATTGAAAGCGAGTTGGTTCTCTGTCCTCCAGCCACAGACTCAGCCAGTACAAGTGGGTCGCGAACACGTCGCAAGCTGTTGCGCGCGTGGGTGGAAGTGAGTGCGTGGATCGTCGATTACCGGCGCGCTCACGGTGCGGATCGAAAGTTTCATCATTTGGGAATTTGTGGCTGATGTATCCGGAAAGCCACCCAGTTGCAAACTTCAAGTACCCAGAAGACCGTTTCGGTGCAACTTGAGCACGCTAGGGAGATGTACCAGCAGGCGATTGGTGCTCATCCGGATCAAAGTGAGCACTTCCGTCGCTTGCATGGTCAACCATCGTCTCACGTTTGCTAGTTCCTCGGGGGGAACTCACTGGCACTAACCTGCTGGCTTTACAGCAGGCACCCACATGCTGGCGGAGTCTAGGGCTAACACCGACAACCTACTCACCCGGTAGGGTCCAATACCTTCATCGTGCTGCCCGTTTTACTTACCTCGTTCAGATCTTCTGGCATTTGGATACCTTGCACAATGTCGTTGCGACCCAGGGGGCACCCTAACATACTTTACCCAGCTTTCATACCTTGTGAGGACTATGCAGGACCTCGGCGGCTGTCCTCCTCAATTGCAAGAACTTGTCGCCATTGAACAATCGCGGGGTCGTTTCGCTCATGAAGATGTGATAAAAGCCGCGGATACTCTTGGCTTTGGACCCGAAGGTTCGTTGCGCATCGAATACGACGACAACGACGTACCAGAGGAGTTCGTCGAAAACGCTTGGAGAGAACGTGTAAAGCAATCCTGGCGAGACCCTCAACGGGGTTCTGCCATTCAACGAGAAGCCAATGAAGCCTTCAAGATACTTGCTGAAGCAAGGGGCAGCACCCACCTTCATTCAGTATGGGAAGCAAGCAAAGACAGAATGATGAGCCCTTCTCGAGCGTACGACACACTAGAAATTCCTTCAGATGTGGACGATGCGATGCTGATCACTATCTTCACAATGCGGGTGAATAACCCCTTTGTTTCTAACTTGTTAACATTGTCCTGACATTCCACAAAGCTCGAGGAACAGCCGCATCAAGACGACAAGATGCGGGAGGCATTGGCAGTCATCACGGAATTTCGCGATAGTGAAAGGCTCAGGCTATTCCTCGCCTCTGGCCAAGATCGTGAGTGGTGGATTAGTGGGCCGTTCGTTGGTGGACTGACGCCATTTGTAGCCGGGGATATCATCCCGCCTACACGTCAGGACCTCCCTCGAGGGCTCAATCAGCTTGGGAACACCTGTTATCTCAACTCGCTACTGCAGGTACTTCATTCGAATTGTATCCTCATGAATTTTCATTTGAAGCCACCTAGTATTTCTACACAATCAAAGATCTTCGAGAAGCCGTGTTACCCATGTCAAAGATGGACTTGAAAGCCATTGAGGACGAAAAGTTTTCTGATGACGAGCTGAAGAAACATAGAGTAGGAGGAAGATTAGTGACTCGCCGCGAGATCCTTCGGTCGAAAAAATGTGAGCATCTTGATCGTTCGACGGGTGTCGGTGGTTGACCTTTTGCAGTTGTGAATCAACTTGCGGATTTATTCTTTAACATGGAGTACGCGGATGCCCCTTCGATCACACCGACGATTGAGCTGGCGAAGCTTGCGCTCGTGACTTCGCGAGACGAGGAGGACGAAGAGGCCGACCGAGGTGGGACAGAGTCATCAAACGATACCGACGCGACCCTTGTAGATGACGGACCTTCGAGACAGGCGGTAACAACTTCTGATGACCTATCACGCTCGTCGCCCCCTCCCACAGAATCTGTTCTTGGGAAACGGTTGCGTGATGACTCGATGGATGTAGACGTAGAAACAGGTGTACCCACCGAAGATAGCTCTCGGGCGTCTTCTTCCAATACCTCCACTGAAGACAAAGGGACCTCTAGCCAAAACGGAGGGGATGTCGAGATGCGAGACTTCACGGCGTCATCAAAGCCCCCGCCGCTCCCTCCGCGCAAAGTGGTGGAAACTTCCAGCTCTGTGATGATGTTTGGCAAGTAGACTTGTGGAGTCGCCTCGTTTGCGTGTTGACTGAGAACCTCCCTCAGGAAAACAGCATGACGTCGCCGAATGCATGGACAATTGCATGTTTCAAATCGAGACAGCTCTCTTGAGATTTGACGGTTTGGGAGAGTCACAGGATGCGGATACCGACAAGCGGAGTGTGGTTAAGAGGTCTGTTCTCTTTCTTCCTCTCCCTGCATGTCCACTCAATGTATCTTTCCAGTCTCTTCTATGGGAAGATCAAACAGCGCTTAACGGGATCAAGCAGCGAATCACAAGCCTCTGGGTCATCTCATGAAAAGCAGGACCTTTTCTCCCATCTCCCCGTCAACGTCACAGACTATGGCGTGGATATTTACGATGGACTAAGCAGTTACTTTGATGACATTGTGGATTTCGAAGGCGAGAAACATCGAATGGAGGTCTCACTTGTGGATTTGCCCCCGCTTCTTCAAATTCAGCTGCAGGTGAAAGCTTCCATCGTTTTCCTCTTCATTTTATATTGACATGATGCGAATAGCGGGTTCAATTCAACCGCGAGACTCTGCAACCGTACAAGTCACAGGCCTATGTCAAATTTGGAGAGACGATTTACATGGACCGGTTCGTGGACGCTGCCGACCCAGAAAAGAAGGCCAAGTCAAAGGCCACTCAGGCGGAGCTCACTCGCTGTCGAGAACGACTACGTATGTTATTGGAAGGGAAAGTGAGTAGTCCTTAGTATGGTGTTTTTCTTTCCAGGTTTAATCATCGAAGCAGCACGGCTCTCACGCGAACGTCATGAACCATACTGCCAAATATCTTTCCCGGCTGAAGGATCTTGATTTCTTAGCTGTCGAAGGGCTTCCAGACCAACTTACCAACGAAGGAATGGCTGTCCAGCAAGAGATGGACGAACTACGAATGGAGATCGACAAGCTCAAAGACGAGCTCGAAGCGATTTGGCGAGATCAGAAGGAATACGCTTATGAGTTGACCTCCGTCTTCATCCACCGTGGATCATCACCCTCGTGGGGGCATTACTTCTTTTACTCCCGCCATCTGCCGCAAGAACCTGATTCGTGGTTCAAGTATAACGATTCCGACGTGACAGTGGTTCCCAAGGGAGAGGTACTGGCCGACACCACAGGCTCAACCGCCAATCCATACCTGGTTTGTATTTCACAGCTCGTGTTTCATTATGGGACTGATGTTTTTACTCCAGCTTGTCTTTGCACGAAAAGGCTCTGCTGTCGTCGATACAGTGAAGCGCTTCGATCCAAACGCGATGGAAGACTGAGATGGGGATTTAGTTGATGTTCTTCTTGAGCCTGCCGCGCCCAACATTTTGTAATACGAAACATGTTACCGACAATCGCCATTCATTCTTGTTGTCATTGTACTTTGGAAAGGACCACGTCAACCCAAATCCCTAAGTGGTCTGAAGGCCAAACTAAACCATCCTTGCCCTCATCATCGGTCGCGATGTTGACCTCGCATACAGGTTCTGTGCCCAAAAATCCGCTCTTGGTATCGTCATTTTCCACCAGATGGATCAGTTCACCACGGGGGAGAATGTAGTCCAATCGTTTTGGGCCACTGGGACGGAAGGGTCCACGCCGATTGGTGATCGTCTGATGGCAAGTGGGGTGGGCCTGAAGGGGCGGCTGCGAACTAGGCCGCGAGGCCAAGAAGGCATCCTTGAACGAGTAAGGGGATGAAAGAAGCGGATCGAGCTCAGTGTAAGACTGGATGTTGCAGTCGCCTCCAAGGATGGCTGGGATGAGTTTATCCTCCGAAAACAGGTCTCCTTCTGCTTCCTCGTCGTATTGGAGTTCCGGAGACGTCAAAAGGTACGCCGATTGCTTGAATTGTTCCCTCCGTTTTCGAACGTCCTCCATATGTGATTCGAAATGGGCCGTGCCAACCCGGAGCTGTGTAGAGATGTACAATGAGGACCTTGTGAGATATGATTCAGGTTTATATCTCACGACTGTAGTTCCTTGAGTCTCTAGATTGACTATATTCAGGCCTCTTGCCATTCTGGTGTTGGGAAACTCGAAAAACGCGCTGGAGAGATCGAATCGCGAGGCCAGGGATTTTGAGATAAAAATTAATGTGGAATAAAAGTTGGCGCATAGAGTGAATTGCTCCTCAAGGTCTGTGACGATAAAGTCGTGACGGATCCGAGGGTGCTGAAGTAAGGATTCGAAAAAAGGGCTGGTGGCTTCTTGCAACAAGACAATCGATGGGTAAATATCGAGGAGGGTATTGATGATGTGAGGGTGTCGTAGATGGGTATGGCGTTGGTCCTCCCAGATGTTCCAGGTTGCAATCCGAAGAGGGATGTTGTCAAGAGGTAAGTCGATGAGGAACTTGGTTTTATGAGCAACCCAGCTGAGAGCAATTGGGTCATATTCAAGAAGTGTAGTCGGTTGAATGGACATTCGGTAAGTGAAGGATCCCCTTTTCCTGTGAATCAGGCTGGTTTTCTTGGCCAGGCGAGGTAGGCTCTGCTGCCTCCAAAGCTTGGAGAAGGTTGTCTAATTGGTTGAGTATATCGTCCACCTTGTTTTCGACCCCGTTGGCGACCCCAGTTGCTTGGTCAAGTCGCTGAAGAAGTTCTTGGAGGTTGAGCTCCTCTCCTTCGTCTAATTGAGATGAAGAGTTATCGATGTTGTTATCGTTTGTGGAAGACATGAAGATGGTGGTTGTTCATAAGAAGATGATCCTCAGGAGGATTCACAGACTGGACTCACTAATGGTCTCCCTTCCACTTCAACCAACACTCACCTCCCTCCTCAAATCACTTCCTCCTTCCCCCATTCAACGCGCCGACCTTGATAAACTTGTTAAAAACACATTAGGGAACATCACTATCACCTCCTCTGCAGAAAGTCGCAAGGGCCAATGGGAATATTTACTCAAGGATGATATCTTTAGTCTCGCGGTTCGTCACCAACTCACCACGTCCCAGCCCATCTTCACAATGCATTATCTTCTGACAGGCTACCGAGGGCAAAGCATTACAAGATTCAAACTCGACCTACTATGATGATCTCCAGAGCAAGCTCGACGTGATCCTCACATTCACCGAACAAGGTACAATGTGGCACAACCATTTCCTTCGTCCCCGTGCCTAACGAGACGCGTTAGAGGCATGCGACCCAAGCTTCACGTTTGTCGTGCTCCAGGACCTCTTGGAAACACAAACTATAAATTCTTGCTCGCACATCTTTTCGTGGATAGAGGCCCGAGCGGAGAGACTCACGGCGGGCATGGTTCCGCAAAAAGGGAAGGCCCTCATATTGTTGCGAACGCTGAATGACCTTCTTCGACGCTTATCAAAAATGGGGTCAACGACCATCTTTTGTGGTCGTATTCTCACTTTTTTGAGCGGCGTCTTTCCTCTCGGTGAGCGGAGTGGTGTCAATCTGCGTGGAGAGTACGGCCCTACTTGGGACGGCGTAAAAATTGCTGATACGCCTTCGGGGGACGTTGTAATGGAAGACGGGGCACAACGAGACCAGGGCGAAAAGGGTGCTGAGGACCAAATGCAAGTGGATGGCCAAGAAACCAAAAAAGGACCACCCCCCAACCTTGCAGAGAAGAAGGCAGGCAAGTGATTTTTGCCTCCCATATAAGATTTTCACAACTCATATGTTATGGGTAGACTTCTACAATACCTTTTGGTCTTTGCAATTGCCTTTTTCCAAGCCGCCGATTTTTGCCTTGCCAAATACCTTTGCCGAGTTTCAAGCTGCTGTGAACAAGGTCTTCCCTGTGATAAAGGAAGCAACAGCGAAAGAAAGAGCGATGATGGGTAGTCGAGGTGGCTCTGGGGGACCTGCGTCTTTGAAACGAAAGCGCGAGCCGAGCACTGAAGAAGTGAACTCTAACGAGTATTTCTTTGCAAAGTTCCTCACCAGCCCAGACCTCCTTGATCTCGAGGTGCGCCTGCCTTGGTTTTGACGCACTCGGCCTGACGCCTTATAATCAGATCGCAGACACTCATTTCCGCCGACAATTTCTGTTCCAACTACTGATCTTGTTGAACCATCTCCTCACATTCACAAAAACCGCCAAATCCACATGGTCTTCCCCTCGTAATCGATCCTTGCAAATGGATTTCACTTTGGAACAAGCAGAAGGACAATGGGTTACAGAAACCCTGAACAAAACGATGGAAGAGCTGCGGCAGACCACTCCGAATGGTCGAGCGTTTGCAGAAACCGTCAATGTGATCTTGGAGCGCGAGAAAAACTGGGTCAAATGGAAAAATGAACTCTGCGCGCCATTCGATAAAGAGCCGTGGAGTATAGAGATTGGTGGGAAAAAGATGGGATGGTGGCGGGCTACTCGCTCGGTACGGGAAAAATGGATGGAACCTCCAGAAGACTGGCAGTATCGTTTAGGCTCTGAAGCTCTCACAGAAATTTGGGATATGGGCTATCGGGACCTGCATGATCTAGAACGTCCTTTCCAGTCAGTCACTTCGTGTTGGTGTTTAGCATTTGCTCATCGATTCTTCAGGCCTGGTGACGTCAAAGACTACCTGAAACGAATCAACCAAGAGGATGCCCGGATTGAGCTTCGGCAGAAAATGCTGGCAAAAATTCAACCTCCCAAGACTCCATCCCCGGCTGCTGCTGCACCCGTCGTTCCCAAGGTGGAGGTACCTGTAAAGCCTGTTGAAGTTCCCGCGCCTATGGAAGCCGTTTTAAGCACACCTCCTCGATCCACTGCTTCCGCCGTCAGCCCTCCTCTTCACCCATCCCTTCCACCAAAGCCTGGATCGGCTATCATCGCAAAACCCCCCATCAAACAGGATGTTGCTCCTCCCCCTCCTCTCATCACACCCGTTGCGCCACAACCCATACTTCCCCAGCCTTCTGTTCCAGAGGTTGAGCAAACGCCAGCAGTGTCGCAAATAGTGCCCCAACCTACCCCCCAACCGAATCCTCCAACAGACCCCCAAATACTCAAATACGAAGAAGTAAGATGTTGTTGATTTTTGATCTTGAACTTCTAATCAATCGCACGATCTAGAACAAGCAACGTCTGGCTTGGCTGGCTTTACGAAACGCACGGGATCGACACCTGCAGCATTTCGGGAGGATCGGGACGGGCGATATTGCCCAATTAGCGAAAGAAATCGAGAAGGTTCCCAAGGTAGAAGACTCAGCAACCGTCGAGGAAGCGACATCTGGAAGTCCGGCTGTCCGCGCATCGACTATGACTATTGGAGATGAGGAAGGTCCGCCAAAGGTAGAAAAGGCTGGTGATGTGAAGATGGAAGAGTAACCGTGCTGTGTTGGCGCATGATTCGGTCGTTAGCATATGCAAGCGAGCAGGATACATATGGAGCGTTCAGAGCAGATTTTTATCGTCCATGTTGAGAACTGATTGAGTTTTCATAATGATCCGAGATACGTTTCAAAAGCGGAATGTTTTGAGTGTTTTATACTCGACGACCAGGTCCACTATTTACAACTCACTTTCCACCCCAACCATGTCCAGCAACGTCTCTCAAGAACCCACTCTCAAAGTCTGTTGTTGAGATCTCCATCAATTTATCTCATGACCCTCATCACTGTTCATTAGAACGTTCTTGTGACAGGGGGATCAGGATACATCGGTAGCCATCACCACTTCAAAAATTGGACACTTCACAACTGACCCCTCCATCCACCACAGGAACACACGCTATCTATGCTTTACAAAAGACGAGACGATATAAAGTCATCTCAATAGATAACCTCCACAACTCCCATTCCAAAGCACTCGCACAAGTGACCGAACTGTCGGCCAGCGAACTGCCACCGAATCCGACTGAGCTCGAACGACAAAGCATTGTCATTGACTCCCACCATTGCGACTTGAAAAGTCCCGAGCAAATCAGGTCGGTGTTCGAGCAGTATGGAAAAGGTGGAATTTGGGGTGTCATTCATATCGCTGTATGTTTTTCTTCCGATCATCATTTTCGCGCAACGCCAGATCTAACGGCATCCAGGCCTATAAAGCTGTTGGAGAATCCACGGAGATACCTCTGACGTATTATGCCAACAATGTCGGTGCTACAATCTCCCTCCTCCAAATCATGGCCGAGTTTGACTGCAACCGAATCGTTTACTCGTCTTCCGCCACCGTGTACGGTATCCCGCCCGTAATTCCCATTCCGGAAACCACAAGGCTTCAGGCAGACAGTCCGTATGGACGGACCAAGGTTATGGCAGAGACAATAATAAGTGACTTATGTACCGGTAAGTTTCCTAGGCAGATTTGGGACCTACGTTATCTTGACCAATGGGTTTGCAGCGGATAAAAGTTGGCGCGCAATCTCTTTGCGTTATTTCAAGTGAAGAATATTCCTCATTGAGCGTTGTTCTTCTGCTTATGACCCGTACAGTCCCGCTGGGGCACATCCCTCAGGAACAATTGGAGAAGATCCTCGTGGCCGACCGGGAAACCTCTTACCACTGCTTGCGCAAATGGCAGTTGGTCGTGTCAAAGAATCGACCCTCAAGGTCTTTGGAAATGATTATCCGACCCCGTAAGGTTCACAAGCGGAAAACCCTCACCCCCGTTCTGACCCTTCTCTTCAGGGATGGGACATGTGTACGCGATTACCTTCATGTTTTGGACCTTGCTTCCGGTCACCTCCTCGCTTTGGACGCTTTGTCCCCCGACTCGACGGTACTTTCGAAGACCTCTGGAGGCTATTTTAAAGCATACAATGTCGGAAAAGGAAAGGGGGTTAGCGTTCTGCAAATTGTCGAAGCCATGCGCAAGGCCACAGGATTTGACTATAAGACTGAGATCATTGGACGACGGTTCGTAGCTTTTTCTGTAAATATAGGGTGCGGTATCTGATTGGCAGGCTCCCATCAGGGCTGGTGATGTTCCAGACCTGACAGCCGACCCAACTTTAGCAGAAAAGGAACTTGGATTCAAGGCGCCTCAAGATCTCGAAACGATGTGCAAGGATCTGTGGAACTGGCAGTCAAAGCATGCTTTGGGATATGATGAATAGTGAGTTGGATGGCAGAACTCCCCGGAAGAGGCCCTGCAAACCTGGAAAAGCTTCGCCATTAGAATCGATATCGCTGGGCGTGTAGACAAATTTGCGCCAAGTCTAATAATCCCGTTGACTGCTTTGTTTCTTCGGATGCCCAAACTTGATGGTTGGTTTTCATACATGCGGGGGATAAACGTCTCCGGGGTCTCGCCAATGACAACCGTTTACATGCTCTACACCTCAACGCTTCCGATGGTGGCTGACTCATCAGATCATTCCTTCTGTGGACGCGAACCATTGGACTGTTCTGCTCCGATGCCCACGTTGACTAGTATGCCATGTCCTTCAACGGTCAACGTTGACAACGAGCTTTGGGACATTCCTTCGCTTCCTGTTCCCACTCTCGCAAGGTTTCAATCAGGTTCTGACTCCATGTGACTGCTCATTGCCGTACAAACCTCCTGGATGATCGGTTCACCCAAGCGATACCCTTCAGTCGTACGCTCCAGCGGTTTGAACATCCGGCAGAGCTTGGCCAATGACGAATATAGCTTCTGAGCCTCGTTCACAGAAACCCACCGAGGGAACGATGACCAAGAGCACACAAACTCCAATTGAACATGATCCCTTCAAGAGGAACGTATCACCTGACGATCAAATCTGAGGGGTTGAAAACAACAGGCGAGGGCTGACCTATGTGAGAGCTTTTGTTATCCAACCGACTCGGAACTCTCTTAAGGTCAAATGCAGGTGAACAAAAACAGAAGCACCTGGTCCATCAAGAAGGACGGTGGTTCTCAGTGAGGATAAAGGGGAACACCACTCACTATAAATATCCCAGGTCCTGGTACAGGGAGTCAGTCGTTGCTGCTGCTCCAAACTCCCCTTTCACCATGGCATTTGGAATACTCGGTAATGATTTGCTTTACTGCCTGGCGAAGACATGATCTGACCAGGAAATTTAGAGGATAGCAAACTCCAGGATGTGCCGGGAACGGCTCTTCTTTCAGATCTGCAGGTTGTACATGGCCAACAAGTGAGTATTTTCTCTCGAAACCTGACACAAACGCTTGACAGCGTTCGGCGATTAGGTCACAGTCAGTGGAGCAGATGGGTTGAAAATGGGAACTGGAAGGGATTCGCATATCATCCTGATCCCTCAACCATCTGATGACCCTCGCGACCCGTGAGTTCAGCCTGACGAACGAAGCGAAGCTGTACTCATTCATCTGTTCAGTTTGAACTGGCCAAGGTGGAAGAAGGAGGCTTGTTTCTGGACACTGTACGCCGCTGTCAATGCCTCATGTGCTTGGCTCATTTAAGTCACAATAGGGCTTTCGCTGCTTCGCTTGATGGGGCACTGTCACCAATGACTGGGCCGGGCTATGTACTTCTTTCTGCACAGTTCGGGGTCACCGTTGACGAAGTGGCTTCGAGTTTCGGAGCTATTTTGTTGGGTTTGGCTTGTTTCATGTCTGCTTCAGTCTCTGGTAGTTCAGCTGGTCGCTCATTGCCCTCCATTGACCAGGCTGTTCCAAGGCGCACTTGCTGTCAAGTTCGGTCACAGAATTGTATATCTTGGATCTGTCACCTTGGTTCGCCGCAGGCTCATTTTTGATTGCGTCATTGGATCCTCAGGGTGGTTTTGCAGATGTTCATATCGTGCATTTGGTGCGCAGTAAGTCCCAATATGGCTTCGATTCGAGCGTCCCGCGTTTTTCAAGGCTTCGGGATGTCTGCACTGCAAAGGTAACGGCTGTTCAACCCTTTTTCCGGCGTAGCTGATGATCCTAAACTTTCTCAGCTTGGTTGCGTCAACTATCGAACATATTTACTTGTGAGTTGTGCTTCCCGAGCGTGGTACAAGCCCGCTAAATTTGTTTTAGCGTGCATGAGAGAGGCAGTAGATCGGTTATCTGGAGCTTCTCCATCATGGCTGGGATAACGCTGTGGGTCAACTCTCACTCCTTGGCAGCGTTGACTGACAAACCCTTCTCTGGCAGCGGTCCGCTGTTATACAGTTATGTTGTGCAAAACATGTCTTGGCAAATGGGATTTTGGTTTGTCACGATCCCCTTGGGATTGGCTGTTTTAATGGTTTTCTTCTTCGTCCCAGAGGTGCCGTTTTTGTTTTTGATAAGAGGTTCTCGTCACCTGCTCACGTTTTAACCCAGACGACGTATAAACGCCAGGATATGAGTGTCAAGTCCGCGGACAGCAAAGGATCTCCTTCTGAGAAGGGGAGCATTCAGCAAGACCAGGACGCGTCGACTACTCACGATGTGGCCCCGTCCCTGGAACAAAAATACGCAGCTCCTAGAAGCTATGTTTCTCAACTCAGGATTTACAGTGGGACATACAGCCATGTCAGCCTCTGGAGAATTTTCCTTCGACCTTTCCCCTTTTTGCTTTCCCCAGTCGTGCGTGGTAATTCCCATTATGATTCCAGGATTCTAACCCATTTTTTTCCCCCACTAACAATACTTTTAGATGTGGTACATTTTTGTGGTGCACGGCATGCAAACGGTCTGGCTAAGTACGCGAACTCGAGTGAATCCATCCGCCCAAAAACTTATTCCTTGCGTGAAGGTCTCCTACCCATCTGTTCATCGACGATCTTCACGTTGGAATACAATTTCAATGCATCCCAAATCGTAAATACCTTCCATTTTCAAGCGTCTCAATCTCTTCTGACCTCACAAAAATATCAGGGACTGACGAACCTCGGCGGCATCGTTGGCATCGTTCTCGCAATGTGCGTCACGGGCCCGCTCACAGATTGGGGAACCGTTTGGCTATCAAGACGCAACAAGGGAATTTACGAACCCGAGTTCCGTATCTTCTTCATCTCGACGATGCTTTTTGGTGTGTTTGGATATACTGGCTGGGCAGGTATACGCCTTTTCGTTTCGTTAATTTGAAAAAGGTTTTCTGAATTGATGTTAGTGGGAACGACTCACAATATGCCGTGGATCGGTGCTGTGGCTTGTATCATGCAAGTTTGATTTTCTTTTGTGTCTACCATTTCAGCACAGAACTCATTATTCTTTGGACCTACAGGATCGCGAACTTTAGCATGGTAGTGTCCGGAGCTGCTGCAGTGACATATCTCCTAGACACCCATGGCCGAGATGCATTGCACGTCCTCGCGCTCAGCAACTTCTGGAAGAACGTCGTTCTCTATGGTTTCACCTTTTTCGCGAATGGGATGATCCTCCATCGTGGCGTCAAAGTCTCCCTTCTCATCTTGGCATCCTGTCAAGCTGTTTCTTGGTTAGCTTCATTCCCTATGTACATCTATGGCAAGCGAGTACGGTCCTATGTGAGTCTTCTTCGCCCTTTCCCTTCTGGTCGCATCCGCTCAAGGCGAGTCGCACGCATACAGATCGCGAGGCACCCGCATCTTTTCCACATCAGTCGGGATGACCCAGAGAAGATTTGACCGTACCAGTAGTTACCATCGGACCCAGACTGACTTTTCTTCCCCATATCAATGTATGAAATCATGTGTACCGACGAAATGTAACGTCTTATTGTGCAAACTCTGGTCCGTTCCAAATATCGAAAGGTATGCAAAAGTGATACTCGTTGTTGGCTCTCCCAAATGCGGCACGCGATTCCAAGAACTCTTGTCTGTAATTCGACGCCTCTTCGGGTGTCATAAGGCCATCCACCTCATCGAGTATCTTTATGATCAACTCTACCGGCAAGACATGTCGGAGAGACTCTAGAAGAGCTTTTTGGACCCAGCTTCTCTGTTGGGGTGCAACGGAAGATGTTGACACGATCGGCAGTATATCTGGGTCCACCAGGAGAAATGACACCACAGTCTGATGACCTTCTCGCGTGGGGTCCAGTAGGTGAAACGAAGTTTGGCGGTGCTGATAGATGTTGGGGAAAACGATACCCAAACCGGGACGTATCTTTGTTGCGCCGATGTATTGATGGCAGGCGTCGCTATCGCGCAAACCCCACGTTCGGAGGGTGGCTCCTGAATCGCCGGCTGAAAAACCTCGGGGGTAGGTGACCGCCATTCGAAACTGCAGTGAGTGTGATGAGATGTTTTTCTGTAAAAATGATGGTCAGATCTCGTATTGCATGGATCTGATGGTTGGGCTACCATAGAAGCAAAGTACATCCCAGCCGCGACGACTCGCTCGTTTCTCATTCCTTCCACGTGCCATGGAGAACTCGAATAGGACGGTCCGCCAGGTTGCTTTTGTATCGTAGATATCAGATCTTCAAACCCAACGCGTTTCTATGGTTGCTTGAAACTTACGAGACGTGTTTCGGACACATTGACGATCACTTGCAGTTTCTTCCCTCGAAGTGATACCCGATGCTTGCGGAGCTCCAGCTTCCCAGGATAGCCAGACACGGGTACGTCGGGGAGTGTCAGTGGTCGGTTCATGTTCCAATGTTGCATTGCCATCTCGTAGCTCGTCCAACCCTCTTCATCATCGGAGAATTCTGGCGGCTCTGGTTCGTCCCAAACAGTGTACCTGCAATGGCCTGGGATTCGTTGGTGGAGCGGGTTGTTCCGGTGTAGATCTGTGAGGGTGTGCTCAAACAAAGGTATGAAGGCGCCAAGAATAGATTCGAGGGATTCGTAGAGACGAGATCGTTCTGGATCGAGGTTGTTGATGTATGAAGTAAATTTGACAGCGCCTTTGGTCGAGACTGTCACATCAGAGGGCAGCATAGCGAATCGGGGGGATACAGTGTATACATCAAACAGAGGGCAATGGAGGGGCAGAGATGGCCCTGGACCCTGAGAAACGAGCGTTCGTTCGTAGACCAGGCAGTGAAGAGAAGGATCAATGAGGACAAGAGTGACACCGTCGTCTTTTCTGGTGCCGTTCCTGATCTCAGAATGAAGGTAGGAGAGTTCTTGCTGGAAGACTTGTGTTTCCGATATATCGATCACAGAGTCTGTCTCCCATATTCGTTCAAAGCAAGAGACTTGGCTGTTTATCAAAAGTGAGGTACATAACACTGCAAATAGGGGTTGCAGTGCTTACCACTTTGCCCGTTCATCGCGTAACGCAGCATACCCTGAGAGTTCATCGAGGACATATGTGACCTGGGGAGCATTAGGTTTCATAAATTAGACAGATACATATCACATACCTGTTTCTCTGACAGGCATACATCACTACGTGATGACGGAGAACGGACCCGAAAGGTGCGCTTGAGCGCGTCTCCCAACCATCTTTGTCTGAAGTCTTTCTCTTGGTAAAGTTCATGCCACAATGGCAATCGACGAATTTCCGCGGATAGTTGGGCCATGGCAAGTTCCGTCACCTAAAGAAAAGCTGATGTTGACTTTCAGTCTACGGGAGGGAATCTCGGATCCATACCGTCCGTGGTAGATCTAAAACGCGTTTGGTAGAACGATTCTGTATGAAGCGACATTAACACTAACCTCCTACACCACCCAAGTAGTGTATTCCGAACAAGAAAGGGTGTCTATAACCTCTGTATTGGTCTCTGAGTGCGCCGCCGACTTGCATCATCATGAAGGTGTTGTCCATTCAATCCTAAACAGGAAATAACCGCTTCTGATCGAGTTTGTCCCCGCTCACGTGATCAACCCCAACATTCTCATCCGCAGGTGTGCTTAATATTGACTCCTCCATCTGTCCTAGGAAATCTCATTCACTATATACTCATCATGGTAGGTATTCAGGTGCATAAAGTTCTTGAGAGATATCTAACTGCGTTTCTCAGTCTCCATGGGAAGTCAGATTGTCCAACTCGCGGAAAACTCCCTACTTCTTCAACACAGAGACCAATCAGTCAGTATGGGATGCCCCTGGTGAACTTAGCAAAGAGGAGATCAAAGCCCTTCCCGGGGCAGACAAATACTTGAACGGCCCAACAACCGTTCGTGCAAGTCATCTTCTTGTAAAACACCGCGATAGTCGTCGACCTTCCAGTTGGAAAGAGGTGTGTGTTCGTTCAATTGATTTCCTTGCACGTAAAAAGGAAAACCTTCTGATCGCAACACACCCTGATATCGAAGGCCGACATCACCCGAACGAAAGAGGAAGCGATTGAGATATTGAAGGGGTATCAAGCAGAAATAAATGGATCGACGGAGAAGTTCGGAGAGTTGGCATCAAAACACTCTGACTGCTCGTCTCATTCAGCATCGGGTGACTTGGGAAAGTTCGGTAGAGGGCAGATGCAAAAACCTTTTGAAGATTCGGCGTTTGGTCTCGAGGTTGGCCAAATCAGTGATATCATCAGCACCGACAGTGGCGTTCACCTCGTCCTGCGCACCGAATGAAGGAGGGAAGAGGAAAATCCAAGGGTGGAAAAGGCTGAATGGCACAGATTCCTCTCATGCTTCTGATTTGTTCACCTCTGTATGTAACTGAAAAAATGCCGAAGGTTATCGACTTGTATCTCTCAAGTTCTCCACGCGACTCCCATGATCACTTTTTGCTGGCGAAGATCGTGGGATTTCCACATCACTCATCGATTCATCATCATCGGGGGGTGATGACCAGCCATCTTGACTTTGACTCAGTGGATATCCCTTCCGTAGTATCATGTCGTTGACCCCAGGTGCTGATGTCACGGTGTCCCGGATACTCATCCACCCTATCAAGGTGTGTTAGCAAGCCACTTCGAGAGTATCTAATCTCATAAGTTATCAGAGTTGCCGTGGAACCTCAGTTCAAGTTGCATCTTACGATGCAGAGGGAATGGAGGCACTTTTTCCCCTTCATTTCATCACACTCATCACTGATCGCTCTGGCTGCAGAATGACCGAAAGTGGTCGATCATCGACGCGACATCCACAACTATCATTACGGCTCGAGAGTCTCCTAAGGTAAGTGTGTTATCATGAATCTCTTGCCACGAAGCTGTTCTTGACATATTTTATAAAGATGGTTCTCATACACCCTCGCGTTGTGGTGGACAAGGCTTCGCCTTTCGGAGGTGTCCTTTCTGTGTCGTTCCCTGAAGAATCAGGCTGCGAGACTCTTTCGATCCCTTTAAAACCAACCCCGGATGTACTTCAGTCCTGGACAATGTTGTGACGGTTTCTTTCTCAAATCACCCCTGGGCATACTAAATGCACCTGTCAGGCTCTCGGCGGTGACGCTCTGGAAAACCCATGATCCTGTGGATGGATATATCGGCAAGGGGCTGCCAGATTCGCCTGACCCTTCGACGGTGTTATCAAAATACTTTGAGAAGCCAGTTCACCTCATTTATAAAGGACCACGCCCACGATCTAGCGACGTTACGACGGCATTTCCAAACCTTAAAGCGACCGCACATTTCCAGGATATGTACCCCTTGTTGCTATTCTCAGAGGAAAGCGTGAGTATGATGGAGGAGAAGACGCGGGATCTTGTGGGTGTGCAAGGCGTGGAAGATCGTTGGAAAAGCGAGAAATTAACCGTCGAGAGGTTTGTTTCAGTCAACTCTTACTTCAGGTCAGCAAAGTGGAAGGTTCAGCTGACGACGTCATGCAGGTTTCGGCCAAATATAGTTATCCAAGGCGGAGGTCCGTTTGCGGAGGATAAGTGGGAAGAGGTCGTCATCGGTGATAAGACTGGGCCTAAAATCACTTTGGTCTCGAAATGCACACGTTGTCTGGTGCGTGACCTTGACATCCTGGTGGATAGATTGATGTAGATTTGATATTACAGCTGCCAAATGTGAGTCCCCAAACTGGGGAAAGAGATAAAGCAGTGCCATACAAAGTGATGCTGAAATTTCGCGCGGGGCTTGACCCCGAACATAAATTCAAGCCATGTGCGGGATGTAACGGGGTACCTGAGGGAGAGGGGGTGGTACGTGTCGGGGACGTAGTCCACGTCACCAAAGCATGGAAGGAACTATGATACCAAATGGAAATGATTTTACGGAGCTTGGTAAATAGAGAAACTCTGGGTTTCACACCTGACGTTGAGGAATGGACCGCTCGCGCCGCCATGGCTACGACGATGGATTAGTAGTGGGGGATACGGGGGCTGGGAACCGAGATTAACGGACGCGCGTGTAGTGATGCCCGAGATAGATATGCTACTCCGAGAGTGTGCCGCGGTTTGGTTTGGAGGAGAGAGTGAGCTTGATCAAAAGGGGATGTGAGGATGACAGCAGACAGCCAAGCCATATGGACGATCGGGCGATTGGATCTCACGGGCGATAAAATCCCTTTTACAAAATCGTAGAAAAAGTGGGTTTTTTCTTCTATACTCAAGGTAGACTGCGAGTGTATTTCTGAGAGTGTATAATATCTAATTCAGTGAATTTCCTGTGGAATGAGGAAGAGGAGGATAATTATCGGAAAGTCACGTGTGATGTGGTACCTTCATTTGAGGAACAAGTTGAAGGGAGTCTGCGAGTTGCAATGCCACTCTGTGTGTTGATCTCATCATAAACCACTTCAATTCACTTCGAATTCACTTCATATTCCCTCCCTTCCTCATATCTTCAAGGCGCTTAATATCGCCACAAAACTATGCTCAAGGCAAAATGGATATTCGGCCAACAGCAGCAACAAGCCAGCCACGACGCTCAGAAATCACAACCTATTACCCCTTCTTCAGCTGATGCGAAGAAATTCGGCTTCGAGAATGTAAGCTTATGACGACGTGCAACCCCTGTGCATTCATTGACCCGAAAAACTACCCTTCATAGTTTGGAAATACCTGGTATTTATTCACCTTATATCCTCCTTGTTACATCCCACTCACCTACCTTTGCCGTAGCTACGCAAACTCGGTCATCCAAGCCCTGTATTTCTGCACGCCCTTTCGTGACTTGGTTATTCAAGCTCCAGATCATACAACATCTTCTGATTCTCATCCTACCCCTCCACTACCCTCGACAAAACCTCCGCCGCTTCCGCCCCTCGTTCCGGTTCGCCGAAAACCCGAGCGCAAACCTTCATCCTCCGGTCCATCCACCGAACCCTCACAACACGCCAACACCCTTCCCCCAGCAATACCTATTCCTTCTTCTCCACCAACACTCTTCTCAGCGCTTCGCTCCTTGTTTCTTCATGTATCTACAAACCCTGCTGACAAGGGCACTGTGTCGCCTCGTGCGTTTATCGAGAAACTCAAAGAGGCTGAACTTTTTCGCTCCACCACGATGCATCAAGATGCCCACGAGTTTCTTAATTATCTCCTCAACAAGATCGTGGAGGAGGTGGAAGAGCAACGGAAGGCGTCACAGAATGGCATCTCAAATGGAGACGATCGTATGTGCCGCATTCGCGTTTGCACTAAACTTACTCATTTCCCCCCGCGCTATAGTCTCAAACTCCATGATCACTGTCTCCTCCAAGGTTCCCCCAACCATTGTCACCACCACCACAAGTTCAAACTCAGGAACATCCCCAGAAGATGCCACCCTGGTTCATCGGCTATTTGAGGGGGTTTTGACAAGCGAAACGAGGTGTTTGACCTGCGAAACGGTCCGTACGAATGCTTGGCGTGCTGTTCAGATTTTTAAATGATTCTCACCGTCTTAGGTGTCTGCACGAGACGAGTCCTTCCTTGACCTCTCCATTGATATCGAGCAAAACTCCAGTGTAACTGCCTGCCTTCGGCAGTTCAGCGCCAGTGAGATGCTCTGTCAGCGAAATAAGTTCTTTTGTGATTCTTGCTGTGACCTTCAAGAGGCAGAGAAACGGTTTGCTTCTTTTGTTGTACTCAACAATTTTTGATCTCATCGCAACAATAATTAGGATGAAGATCAAGAAGCTACCAAATGTTTTGGCTCTCCACTTGAAGCGGTTCAAATATCAAGAAGATGTGCAGCGATATATCAAGCTTGCTTACCGAGTCGCATTCCCTTTTGAGCTCCGGTTATTCAATACTGTCGATGACATGCCAAACGCGGATCGGCTCTATAATCTCTTTGCGATTGTTGTTCACATCGGAAAGTAAGGACAGAACCGCATTCTCTCTAAAATGTTGCTGAACTTGGAATAGCGGCCCAAATCACGGGCATTACATCTCCATTGTGAAAACACAAGGCACATGGTTTCTCTTTGACGATGTTAACGTCTCCCCCATTCCGGAAAACGACATAGCAAAATATTTCGGTGATTCTAATTCGGGATCGGCCTACGTTCTCTACTACCAAGCGGCGGATATCGACCTTCCGTCGTTAGGCTTACCCTCCCCCCTCCCTCCTGTGGCGGACCTCGCTGATGTACCAGACTTGATCTCCTCCACTGCACTTGAGAGCACGGTCCTCTCACCTGCAACCACACCATTGCAGGTTGATGAAGACTCCTCTGACCTGAGCGAGCCACCCTATCCCATCACCCCAGTGTCTTCTTCGCCTCTGCAGACACTCCCGAGTGTGCGGGATGGCGCTTCGAACAGTTTGCCCGACTCAAAATCATCGGAATCCAACCATGCTTCCACAACCAATGGAATCTCAACGCCCTTGCCAACCTCTAGCGTTCCTGCTCCTCGATCTGGGAAGGGATTCCTGAGCACTCTGCGCCGAGCACCATCAATGTCCTCCCGACCCGCAGCGATCGTCACGGCCACCAGTGATGAGCCTCGGAAGTCCGTCGTAGATCGGCTTCCACGGCCGAATGCCTCCTCCCCCGCGCTCGTCGTCGATGATGGAAGCCAGACCACCAGTTCCTCGTCCCATCCGCCTATCCCGCCAATTCCTGTTCGGTCTGCCACTCTGACACACGTGAGCGGTAGTGAAGTCAAGGCTCGCCCTGTGGTGCGAAAACAGGAAAACGAAGATCCTAAGTCGCCGAAAGGAACAGAGCGAAAAACATGGTTTGGGAAACGTAAAAGCCTTCGACTTGGAGACAAAACGCGGGCAAGCGCTTCACCCCCCACTTTTGAGCCTCCAACGCCAGTCTTGAATATCTCAGCAGACTTTGTAGATCATGAAGATGGTTCAGCAAGTCAGGCGACTGCATCCTCATCCCATTCTCATACGTCTTGGTTCAAGACTGCACCGCACTCATCGAAACGAACGCCTGATATGGATCAAACCGTGAAACATAATGGGACATCCGGCTCAAGTCTTCCTTCGGAAACCCTAGAATCGCGGCATTCTGATCACCGTTCCAGGCTCTCCAATGATGGTGGCTTCTCACCGCGTTCTGCGCTGTCCTCATCAACTTTCCAGCCCCGCTCGTTGCAATCAGCCTCTTTGACACCACACCTCGCGTCAACACCAGGGTCTGCGACTTTTAATACACACACTTCCATAATACAGACGCCCTCGCCGACGCTTTACCAGTTCCCACCAACACGAACATCCACCTCCAACCCTCCAATTCGACCCATTCCACAAAGGGCATCAACGGAACATAAAAATACACATTCGAATCTTAACGGCCATGTTGACTCTGAGCGGAATCCGCCTCTCTTCATAGACGTTCCCCCCAGACCGGCGTCGACGACTGGTTCGCCTTTGAAGTCTAGCCGCCCCCTACCTCCGCTTCCTCCGATACCTGGATCCGCTATATCCTCTACACACGACGCAATGGTCCATAATGGACCCATTTACACGCAACCACCGTACTCAGCACAATCTCAATCACATTCACCACTCCAGCAACGACAACAGCAACAACAGCAACAGCAACACCTAGACTCACCACCTGATTATAGAGCATCACCCACTTCGACTGCAGATGAGGAAATAGATGGGGAGATACCTGCTTTGAGGCCCTCTTCGACATATATACATGCTCCGAGCTCAGCCTCGCGGGCGGTTCCTTCGCTCGCATCCAAGACGACGACGACGACGACTAGCTCTGGCTCTGGAGGATCTGGGACTGCGGCGATCAAACGTGCAACGAGGAAGTTGAGCTTAACTGCACCGATGCTTGGGTTTGGGAAGAAGGATAAGGATAAAGACAAAATTAAAGAACGAGAGAAGGAGAAGGAACGGGA
>CEMH01204236.1:6322-40385 GCA_001179725.1 Macrocystidia cucumis | reverse complement strand
CGTGGCTGACCGAATATCGAAACGTGTCAAGGTACAGTTCGCAGCTCTCATGGAAGGCCTTCTCGAGTTTGTGCCAGCTGTTCTCATTAATGTCTTCGACGAGAGAGAGTTAGCGCTAATGATCGGCGGAATGTCTGAGATTGACATGTGAGAACGTTTTAGGCTCCTGTCCCCCTTTTGCAGCGCTGTCTATCTGACTCACGCACTCTTCTTTTCCGTTGCAAAGGGATGACTGGACCAAATTTACAGACTACCGTGGATACGAAAAGACGGACCAAGTGATAGAATGGTTCTGGCAATGCATCCGGTCTTGGCCGCCTAAACGCAAGTCCAGGTTATTGCAGTTCACAACGGGAACTTCGCGTATGCCTGTGACCGGCTTCAGGGACCTGCCACCGCAACGATTCATGATTGTGAAGTCGGGCGATCCGTTGGGGTTTCCAAGGAGCAACACGTCCTTCAATCGCCTCGAGATTCCCCCTTACGGAGACTACGAGAGCTTGGAGTCGAAACTTTTATATGCGATCGAGTGCGTTACCATTTTTTCTGTTCTCGCAGCAGACGTTCTCGTTGCTGACTGGGTGTTTATATATATATGTTCACAGGGAAACAGAGGGCTTTGCCTAAGAGTAATAGTTTTGTTTGGCGGCGAGGGGAACTCGCGGGATCAAATGTTTTTTCTCACACGACTACCAACAACTACCTCAGTGTGTCGTTTTCTGGCCTCCCCCCCTCCCTTTTTCAATACGAAGGTTGGAATGTCCTCAAGAAAAGAGAAGAAAAAGAAAAAAAAAAAAAATGCGGAATTGTTCATCTGTTTTGCCTACCGAGGATTGATTGACTTTCCGTAGCGTTTTGAATTCATAGTTAAAATCAAAACCCAGATTTTTGACCCATTGTTGGTAGTCAGCGTATTTTTTGGGGCTCCACTTGTCAGTGTGTCGGTGGGTATTTCGCCGAAATGGCTCGCACTCTCACAATTCCAGCTTGAAGCACCGAGAAACTTGCCTTGGGCCAGTTATAATTTCAATGCCTTCGTCATGAGCTCCACAGCACGATAGACGGGCTTTTGAACTACGTGCTTGTGGAAAGATGTCACAGTAATGTATCATAAGAATAAACTTAGTTGTATTTTACCCAAAAAACACATTGTATCTTCGCAGGTGGTGAGATCACAGCAGACTGCTCAGGAGAGGTTACTGAATATGGGACCGTGGGAGAACTGTCTTCGCGTCGAAACGCACCACTGCAAATGCACCAGTTATAAACAACCATCTTGGCGCTCGTATGGAGGCTCTATTCTTCAATGTACGCTTTGGATCTCCTCAGTCTGAACAGTATGAAGGCTGACTCCTGAACAGGTTGATACAGGATTTCTGGAAGCTATAGTCAGAGGATACAAGTCAGGGATTCTCACTCAAAACCAGTACTCAAACCTAGCACAATGCGAAACCCTTGAAGGTTGGTTCGTCACTTCATTTTGGTGATTTCTTTGGTTTGATTGGTGAGCGTGTAGACTTCAGGACACAATTGTCGGCTACGGACTATGGAAACTTTCTCGCCAATGAGCCAACTCCCCTCTCAACAGCAACCATCGCCGACAAGGCTACACAAATTCTGGTGGACCAATTCAACTACCTACGAAGCAACGCCGTAGAGCCTTTGAGCAAGTTCTTGGACTACATAACGTTCGTGCACACCGTTCGTCTTTTTTCCTTATGGCTAAAATTCACGTTAGGTACGCGTACATGATCGACAACGTTATACTATTGATCACTGGAACACTACATGAGCGGGATACTCACGAGCTATTGGAGCGTTGCCATCCGCTTGGGGTGTTTGATACCATGCCAGCGCTCTGCGTGGCTACGAACGTAGAGGAGCTGTTCCAAAGCGTACTCGTTGAAACACCACTCGGTTCGTCTCTATTCTCCCCACGTATACCCGAACGATGCCCTTCTTACCAGTATCTTGATCCGTAGCTCCGTATTTCCGGGAATGTCTTTCTGCCTCGGATCTGGACGACCTGAATATTGAAATTATTCGCAACACCTTGTACAAGGCTTACCTGGAAGACTTTTACAACTTTTGCTCTACTCTCAGCTCCCCTACCTCCGACGTGATGCACCGCGTGCTCGCCTTTGAAGCTGATCGCCGGACCATCAACATCACCATCAACTCCTTTGGCACCGAGCTCTCAAAAGAGAGTCGCGCGAACCTCTTCCCTGCAATTGGCCGTCTCTTCCCTGAAGGCAACAACCAACTCGCGAAAGCGGATGACATCGAGCAAGTGCGTCAAGTTTGCGAAAACATCTCGGAATACCGCTCGTTCTTGAACGACTCCTCATCCTCTTCCCCCGGGATCACCAATGGTGATGTGGACCTCAGCGCGGCGTCCCAGCTTGAAGATCGGTTCTTCAACATGGAGGTGCACCTCAACAAGCAGGCATTTCTGCAGCAGTTCCAGTATGGAGTGTTTTACAGCTACGTGAAGTTGAAAGAGCAGGAGATTAGGAATTTGACGTGGATTGCAGAGTGCATTGCGCAGGACGCCAAGGATAGGGTTCAGGACTTCATAACCATCTTTTGAGAATGTGATTTCTTTTTTTGGTTGTTTTTTTCTCTCCCCCTCTCTCTCTTTTCTTTTTGGCGGAATGATAGTGGATCGAGCTTGGGGGCACCCTCCCAAGCTTTCCTTCCCCTCTCTTGTTAACATGCACGTGGAAATGGCAGATCACTGATCAAGCGCTCAAGGGTTTCAGCTGATCGGCTGATCATCACTCAAGGACTAGCGTTCCAACAACAGTCGTCAGCTTGCGTTCGTTCTCAGCCTTGACATTCGATACACTCAAACTCACGAAGTCGACTGGCGATAACCAGATTATCTCCCATCGTAGCACAACGCTTTAAATTTAAGGAATTGTGGGTCAAATTGTGACCCTCACCACGACTCATCCTTGTATAAAATCACAAAGTCAGGCCGCCGACTGATTGGAGAAAATATTGATGCTTCTTATCTCCAATTGAAATGCGAACACGCCATTCTCCTCGGCCCATGGCGCAATCCGCTGGAGAAGTGACGAAAGTTTCTTCGATGGTGTTCTTAATATAAACTGGCCTGGCTCCCTCGAATTTAGTTGTGCGGTTCGCTGATTCCTAGCAACCTCGCTTGCCTTTCTGTTACGCCCCCAAGAATCTTTGCGCACATGGCTGGTTCTCCCTCTTTTTCCTCTGAGAAGGGTTCTTCTACCGTGTTGGACGAGTTCGACACGGAAGAAGATAGAAAATTGTTGAGAAAGATTGACTTACGGTATGTTGTTTGTTCTTGGCCCTCGACCGAACCTTTTATGGGTGAACATTGGAAGTAACCCCCCCGCGTTGACTCCAAAACTGGAATACACACAGACTTCTTCCGATTTTAACGTTGTTGTACCTTTTGAGTTTCTTGGATCGGTATGTCTGCTCTTCTTTTTCTCTTTTTCTGGCTAGGACACAGAGTGTTGACATTCTTTCCTTTTTTTCAGTACGAATATTGGGAATGCCAAGTAAGTCGCGTGTACAATCCGAGAACTTGCAAACGCTCGTGCTGAAGCGTGGATGGCCAGGATCGTTGGCCTGACGACTGTTCGTTGCCACCTCTTGATTCGCGGACGAGAGAATTGTTGATCACGCGTCGTAGGACCTCAACGTTGCTCCGGCGGAGTACAACACTGCGCTCGCATTATACTTTGTGGCTTACGTCGCGTTTGAAGTTCCCGCGAACGTACGTGGATAGCTCTGTCATATCGTGTTGTATCGAGATCCACCCCACAATCCTTTCCCGCAGATCATGTACGTTTTGTTTTAATCCCTGCAGCGCTGATGTTGAGAGTTCTGAATGGGCGCTGTTGATTTAGATTGAAGAGATTCAACCCACAAGTATGGCTTCCCACTCTGACGCTCGTATGGGGCATTGTCAGTATCGGCCAAGGTTTGGTCAAGAACAAGGCAGGGTTGTTTGCTATCCGATTCCGTGAGTCCCTCGTCATTTGACCCCTTTTGACCCCTTTTCTCCTTCCCTGAATAGTACCCCACCAAACTCATTTTTCCGGTCTCATAGTCCTGGGTGCCTCCGAAGCCGGGTTGTTTCCTGGCGTGATTTACGTGTTTTCTGTGTATTATCGCAGGTTAAATAACTCTGGGTTCTCGAGTTGAAGTTTCGCTTATGGTTTTGCAGGCATGAACGCAGCTGGCGCGTCGCCATTTTCTTCGGAGGTGCAGCCCTGGCTGGTGCTTTTGGAGGTAAATTATCCTCCAATAGTCCGGACATGAGGCTCTCCTCTTTAACTGTACCCATTCTTTCTAGGAATCCTAGCGTATGTTATTGGCAAAATGGATGGAGTGGGCGGGCGAAAGGGATGGGAGTGGTTTGTCCATTCTTTCCGTGATCATTGTCTCCCCACTCATCGGGTGTGTCTGTACATCTAGGATTTTTATACTCGAGGGGATCCTGACCGTTGCCGTCTCCATCCCTGCTTATTGGGTCGTCCCGACCTGGTCTCACAAAGCGAAATTCGTAAGTCGAAGGAACTTTCCCCCGGCTTTTTTTGGTGTTGCAGTGAACATCGGCACTTACGCGATTGCGCAGCTTACGGAGCCTGAACGTGCGAGACTCCTCGCCCGACTCAAAGCTGATTCAGACGCGGGAGACGAAGAGAAGTTTAATTGGTATTATGTCCGACAAGCTTTCAAGGATCATCTTGTCTGGGGATACGCTCTCCTCTTCCACGGTTTTGCTTTTGTGCTTTACTCGTTGAGTCTGTTCCTGGTAAGAGATTTTTGATGTTTCTCGACCTTGGCTCCTCACAAACCTTGCATAGCCAACCATCATTGCTGGACTAGGATTCGCCACCTGGAAGGCTCAATTGTCAGTCGAACAACTCATGATAATTGTCGCGTCAGCCGTGTCTGACAAAACGTTTTAGAATGACTGTTCCTCCAAACTCCCTTGCTGCGATGTCAATTGCTTTCACAGTTTGGCTATCTTCGAAATACGACCGTCGCGCGCCATTCATCATCATTTCCGCGTTCGTTGCGATCTTAGGCAAGTTCTCAGTCTCGTCATAAGATAACAGAAGCTCATATCAGTGCGCCACACCGCTCCAGGATACATCGTTTTGTTGACGACAAAAACGCGTATGTTTCTGCTTTGCACACTTTCTTCTGAACGCGCCTGGGTTGACCAATTTCCACCACTATAGCTGGCGCACAGTATGTCGGCGTGCATTTCGCCGCAGCAGGTGTTTACACTGGGAACGCTCTTCTCCTCAGGTCAACCACACCTCCCTCTTTCCTTCCATCTCATTTGCCTATACTGACCAACGACACAGTTGGCCTGGAGAAAACGTTTCTGCTCAAACGAAGCGGGCCGTTGCAGTCGCCATGCAAATCACCATCGGAGACATCGGTGCTATCGCTGGGTGAGTTGTCCGCAGTTGTGGCTGTGGCTAGTAAAGCCCCCCTCCGCACACATTGCGCTAACCGTCCGAAAACCACCTTTCCTCACAGTGTCCTCATTTATCGACCCAACTTCGCCGCTCACCACTTCCGCAAACCGCACATCATCGCGATTGGTTACCTCCTATTCTCCGCTGCAGTCGCGAGTTACCTCTGGGTATGGATGGGTCGCGAAAATAAGAGGAGACACAACGTGCTCCACAATGAGAAGGAGGCACAGACGCAAGAGTTGGTAGACAGTGAAAACTCCACGAGGCAATGGAAGTTGGGTGACCGGGATTTACGATATCGTTATGTGCTTTAAGAAACAGGACTGGTTGGTCAGAAATTACTCAAAGATTAACCGAGCAATGTCCACGCAGTTGTTGTATATACATGTCATGTATTTCGTGTCAAATTAGAATGAGTGCTAAAAGGGTGTTGCAACGATATTTGGTCCAGGAAAAGAATGGGAGAAAGCGTGTGTACGTGAAACAATACGGGAAAAATGCAAAGGGAAATGCAATGGTTGGCCAATTATTGTATGACAATGTTGGAATTCAGTTCAGTTCTAGACATTGCGGGCAACTCTCCGCCTCTTGCCGCGCGTCTTATGGTGCAAATA
This sequence comes from Macrocystidia cucumis, assembly GCA_001179725.1. Lineage (NCBI taxonomy): Eukaryota > Fungi > Basidiomycota > Agaricomycetes > Agaricales > Macrocystidiaceae > Macrocystidia > Macrocystidia cucumis. The sequence continues at coordinate 34,285 of CEMH01204236.1, read as the reverse complement.
CTCGTCGTCGTCATCATCGCTCACTTCTTCAATGGGTACTTCCGGCCCATACAACTTCTGTCGTTTCTCTTCCTCGGTCTTCCGCAGCCGGCGAAGATGGGTTGAAAGGGATTTCAAAAATTCATTCTAAAGTGGTTGATCACCATAAGGACCCAGAACGAAAACGCGACACGCTGTCTGCTCACCTTGGGCACTCTCAATTTCGTTCCCGGTTCGTGGTTCATCTCTAACTGCTTCTTGTGCTCCTTGAACTAGATTTCCCAACGATGAGCATTTCATTCCATAATTCCCACAACCATGTGAAGAACGCAAGAAGAACAAAAGAAACGTGTAACCTACCTTTTTCTGTTCTTCTTTCAACAATTCGCCAAGCGCCTTCAACCATTTTTGCAAATTGGTATCCGCGTTTTGCGTCTTCTTTTCCACAGAAGGTTCCTCGTCGACCTCATCATCTTGATCTATGATCGTATCGTCGTCGGAATCGGGGATAGCATACGATCGCACAGTCGCCGCCGCTTGTCGACGAGGTCGCTTTCGTCCACGCGTCGTAGAACCGGCGCCTGTGTTCAGGTTCGAGCTGAGATTGACACCGCTACTTGTGCTCGGAGCCAACGTGGCTGCAGCTGCCATCTTGGCTCGACGACTTCTCGAAGATATTGTTGACCTTGCTGTTGATGCAGATTTAGAGGTTGATGGGATGCCACCTGTTGAAGTCTCGGCTTTCACTCTGACTCTGTGGTTTCCACCGTGCGAGCCCCGCGTTGTGTGTTCCTTGCGAACGTATTCGTCTTCATCCAAATAGAACTCATCCCCATTTTCAATATCATGATAGATATAAAAATTCTGTTGGAAAAGTTTCTCGCCATCAATTTCCGCTGACTGATGGACTGTGCTTGGCGAAGCATGGGAACAAGATACTCACTGGAGCCCGCCCAAGCTTCGCAAGAATTTGGAAGTGTTTGAAGGTGACTGGGACGTGACCTGGGAGCCCAATAGCTGCATCACCATACACGAGGTAGAGATGAAGCATCTGTAAAAGCAGCGAGGCGTGAGTAGACGAACAAGAGAAGATATGAGCAGACCAAACTGACTTGGCTGTTGTCATTAATCACGGCGTGTGTCATGAAAATGGCAGTGACAAGACTTTTCGCCCCGAACTGACTTTTCACCCATTTCCCGACATGTAAAGAGTCTAAGAAGAAATGTGTCAGACATGAAGAATTCTGCACAAAACTAGATGACGAACCATGGGGATAAGGCAGTTTTCCAGACATATCTCCGAAAGTTCCGAATGGGTAGTACATTCTCCGCCGAGAACGAGCAGGCGTAACTTCGTCGTGACGAATCATCACAGATAATGATTCCTGTGTGATGTGTCCCTAGGTCCGGGAAAGCAAGAAAGCGAGTGTCAGCCAACGAGGCTAAAGAATTGGTCATTATAGAAGAACAGAAGGAATAATAGGTAACTCGGGCGTTGCACATGGCAAACGAAAAGCATATATGGTGCAACTCACAAGGTCCATATCGTCTAGAGCCTCTGTCACCATGTCCACATCATCCAAAGGGGCTGCCCTCGTCGAGGGAAGGTCGTGAACTTCAGAGTGCGCCATCTCCTCTCCCATGGGCAAGATGAGACTATCGTCCAGACTAACGTCCTCGAGCCCATATTTCATGAAATCTCGGCTCAGCTTCGCCGAATAACGGGTAGGACCGTCCCTCCAATCGGGCAGTTGTTCTAAAGTGATTTTGTACTTCTCCAATATTCTCTTCGTCAGTGGGGGTAGCAACCATGGGTGGCCATCGACGAGCTTCTTGAGCAGCTTCCCCTGGAAACGATGTTATTGATCTGGTCAGCAAACGATAGGGTTCCACAACACACTTTGCAAGCAACTTCTAAACATCTCGATGCAGCCTCTTCAATTAGCTCTTGGATCTCTGCATTTCCTAACCCCTTCGTCGATTCGTTCTTTGACGTCGCTTCTCTTCGAGCATAGTCCATCAGAGCATGAAACCGTTCTACGAAAGGATTTACGAGGATATCGAGTACGTCTTTCCGAGATATCGGCGTAAGTCCCAAAGCCTCCAATTTGGCATGGAGTGTAGTGCAATTCATGGTTTCTGGGGAGGTAAAGATGGTGACCAGTACAACTAGGCGAACGATGGGGTCCGCCGAGGGAAAGTCAGCGTAAAGGAAGCGCAGAATTTCAATGGTCGACGGGCTAGTTACTGAACGAGTTCGCAGGAAAGTCTACCAATGACAATTCGGAAAAGTGCAATCCAAAGCTATTGACGTGTCGCGTACCTTGAACAAGTCCTCGACTAAGATGCTAGGAAAGAATTAGACTTATGCATACATGATACGAGGAGAGACTAACCTGAGGTCAAAACGCAGAAGTCCCTCTTGATCGAGGCGCTTTAAAGCCGTATAACCAGCTTCATTGAGTTTACCCTCCATACAGACCTCGGCAGCGACCGTCCGACTGACAAACATGCTATGGTGGAAAATCTCAGCACAAAACAAGCAAAAACGAGCGCATACACTTGCGTTGGATCGAGGCGACATAGTTCGCGGACATTTTGGACGATATCAGATGATGGCATAGGACTAGAAGGCAGTGGTCGTTCAAACATTTTCCGAAACACGAAATCCCGGTACTGTATGCGCGTGAGGGCCTTGAACAATCATATGACACGCACACGTACCTTGGAATCCATATGGAATCCATTGGAGACAGCGTAAGGTAGAAGACGAGGCTCGATTGAGAGTGCCAATGGAAATTGCGCCATGATTGGATCCTGTGACAGATCAGAAGTTGTTCCTCCATTTGACACAGCTTTCTGTCTGACCTTGTTACAAAATGGAATAAACTGCAATAAAAAGTAAGTTTGACGGACAGAGAAAGTCAGCGGTGAGCATTCACCCTGTACTTTTCCAGAATATCTCTAACATCTTCCCATCCAACGCTCTTCATTTGGGGTGGAAACCGGTTTTCTTTGAGGAATGTCGAAAACATAGTCCCGTCGTCTTCCCCCTTTGTGAATGTTCGGATGAGCGTTTTCCCACAAATCAGGCGCATTCATCTCACCTTTCCCCGTGGTATTTCTCCATAGCGTTCCTCGGCCAACTTTAGGAAGTAGACAAATACGCGGAAAGGCACGTTCCGAACCCAGGCTGTCTTTATAAAGTGGGCTTGCGAAAAAAAGAAGTGATGTATTGATATCTGAACGATATATCTGGAGAGGTGGGCGCCACTACTGAGGAGAATCTGAGGGCCGGCGGGGAATGAAATGAGTGAGAATGAGATGCGGGGAATAGGTGGCTGTGGGAATGAAGAGACCTACATCGAGGACTCGCTCGGTGAGAATCTTTCCTCGGCCAAGCGCATAGAACAGGGCCTGGGTGTGACCGTAGCGATGAAGAAAGTAGTGGGCGCGGACATATGGGTCTTGGGAGAAGCGCTGATATCGTTTTGAGACTTGGGTCAAGGAGTTAGGATCGGCGAGTTCATAGAAGATGAGTTGTAAGACTTCATCTGAGATGGTGAAGAGGTTAGCATGGTAGGTTATAGGTGTAGAAGCCGACATACCACAAAGCCGTTCCATCCAGGGTGAGGTAGGGGTTACTAACTGCAGGAATGAGGGAAGTGAGAAGGGGAAAGAAGTGAGTCAAACGGACAACGAGGTCGTGGACGACGTATAAAACGATGAGAATGAAGATGGGGGGAATGAAGACGGAGGTTGTTAAGGGAGAAGAGGAAAGGGAGAAATTGAGACTGACTTGGAGGCCGAGATTGGGACGGAGTCGAATTATTTTAGTCAATCATTTTCCATTTTCGGTCAAAAATGTCAAATTCCCCAGAAATTCTACTCAACAGAATTTCCCTTTATGGTAACCTCTCCACACATCCCATGCAAGTCTCCAGTCTCGTACTTGCAATCCTTGCTCGAATACGTCAAAGTTGGCTTTTTCTAATCGTCTGAGGAACCTTGACACCGGAACCTTTATCCATTTACAGTTCAATTTCCGCGCCCAGAGAGAAATCAGCGCAATTCACTCACCCCGGCTAGAAATACTGGCATTATTTCACGCGGTACTCCATCTTTGAACATCTCTTGTGCCGTAAGCAAGTTATCATTCGCTATGGTCGCAAATTCAAAAACCGCATCTCCGATGCCATTCGCTTCTGGTCCTTTCCGAAAAACGTCGTCCTGTTTGACTTTGTGTTTTGCTGTGATCTCGGCTGGAATGACCATTTGACCTTTGTGGGCATGAAATGGAAGCGCGCGTAGGAGAGTCGTGAATGTTTGGGCAACCCCAAGATGGGAAGCTGCATGTGATGCAGTTGACGAAGAATTTGATAGCAGGGATAACAGCAGATACAGCATTGTACTGGAGGTCGCTTCTGCGTGTGTTGTCAATGACGCGACCGTGTTGTGTGTCGGGGTCTCAAGCTCGGCGTCCTTTCATACCTCATTAGATCAACTAGTTCGTACCCAAAGATTTTATCGCTTACACGTGCGTCCACAATTCGTTTGAGATGGTACCCTGGGATGTGAGATGATTGAGACGCGTCATACAGTGCCATAGCAATGGGGTGGTGAGGTGGTTTTCCCTACAGAAGTTTTTAGAAAACCAGCGAAACACGTCAAAATGGGCGCACATCACTTATGCCCTTGATCGCGTCTCTCCAGAACTGCATTCGCATTTGGCCCATGACTGTATTTGTTACGTTGTCTTGAATGGTCGCCAACTCAACCTGGGTTGATGTAACTGTCAAATGAACGGCGCGGAAGGATGTAGCTTTGTGAACATACCGAAAATGCTTTCAGAGCAAAATATGCAGCTTGTTTTTTTTTAGGATAAAAACCGGAAATTAGATATGATTCATAGTCTTGTTTCTTGACGAGGTCTTTGCAATATTCGGAGGGGTTTGGAAATTTCGCGAAGGATTCTGTCGAAGGGTTTCGGAGTTGAGACAAAGATGTTAGGAATTGAGGTGGTGATAGGCCTCGCCTCAGCTTTAACGACGACCGAAGGATCATGAGATTTTTAGAGGAAGTGAGGACGAGTCCCAAGTTCAACCCAGAAATGACGTCTGCTTGCTCAGCTTTTTTTTGGCAGGCCGAATTGCCAAAACAAGGATGAACACCGGTTCGCCCCGATCGAGAACAGCACACAGCGTGCTTGCCACTGCTCGATGACAGTCGACACCTGTCAGGCCCAACCGATTGAGTTCATTTTCGCTTGCCTTGCACAGACGATACTCCCCACTCGAATACAAATCTCCTGCATAGAATTACACAACAATTACATCTCTCAATAAAAAAGGATGACTGGCTGGAAGGAACGAGGTAATGATGGCGACAGGAACAAGGAATATGGAGCAAGTACAAAAAAGAAAGAAAAAAAGAGAGAAAGGAAAAGGCGTTATGCCTTCACTTGAACGAATTTTCGGCGTGACCAGGCTTGTCGCTTGCGCCACTGAATGTACGCGACGACGGCAACCGCCAGTAGCACTATCCCTACCACAACGCCTCCCACAACAGTCCCAACAAGCTTTTGCCGGTCGTTAGTGCCCGCGGAGCTGGTAGCTCCAGTGGGTTCAATAGTTGGCATACTCTCCAAGGTGGCAAAAGATGCATTGTAAGCTATAAAGTCGACGCCAAGGGCTTGCGACGGAGAGATCTCGGTGACATCCATAAGAAGGCGATGACGTCCTGGTGACAATGTCGGTGAGCGGAACAGTTGTGTCATCGGAACGGAATTGAGGGCTCCCGTAGGAAGGGGGGTGATGAAGGGAACATCGTCGACGGTGTAAGTGACACTGATGTTCCTCCCGGCGTCAATATTGGAGAGAATGCCCATTACTGACACAGAGGTTCCTATCTTCAGGTTTAGCCAGGAAATGATGATGCAACACGCGCAATCAACTCACCAACGAATGTGAACACCATGCTATCTCCAGTTGTGTGGGTCCAGCGCGTTGTATTCCTGTAAAGCCAATTTGAAGAGTCGAATCTCAGGGGTCGGGGTGCTTCCTTCGACCACTTTCCGTCGAACGATAGAGAGTGGTGACTATCATCTACAATGATGGTGCGGTCCATCAAGGGCGTGGAGCTTCCAGCAGTCACTGTGAGGTAATCGATAGACGCGAAACTCCCCGCTGCTGGCCCATAGGAGTATGTGATGCGATGAGGGCCATCGGCGAGGATGGGCGACTCATATCGATTCTGCGTAGTGAGCGTGGTCGGGGGTCCATCGTCAATCTTCACGACGATGGACTGGTCCGTTCGCGAGAATCCCGCTCCTATCTGCACTCCGGTTCCTGTGAGAGTTCCGAGTCGAGCGGGAGTTAGCCCTATGGTGGCAGCGAAGAGTGCAGAAGGGATGACTTACCAAAGAAGGAGTACTCAAACCACCCATTGACGCAATCAGCACCCGTAGGCGTCGTCCATGTGTTGTTGTAATACGATCCCAAGACTGTTTGGGACTGGACGGGGCAGAGATATTTGACATCTTTGTCTTGATCGTCTACGAGGAGCGTCGCTGACTTGCTGGCCATTAGGGGGGGGGTTCAGTGGTGAATGAGTGGGGGTACTCAGTCAAGAGATGCTTTGTTGTGGAGAAGATGGAGAGAGTGGAGTTATATCGTAGCGGGGAGCTTCCTTGGAGAACCCGAGATGACAGGAACTTGCTTGGCACCACCGCCATCCATGACCCTGGTGAATGCACTAACGAGGATTTAATAATGACACAGGTCGATGAAACGCTGTGGGCAGTGGTGTCCGCAACTCACCTTCCCACAAAAGAGAGCCTGCGCATGGTGACCACGCCGGCGCCGTACATGCGGGTTCGTGATAGTCATTATGAGACGAAAGGGTCGCCGTGGATTGTTTCCGCTGATTCGACTTGGCCGGAGTCGCAACGGTCAACTGCCAAGCCAACGCGCGTCGCGGACTGGCCATGGAGAACCCTGCTTGGAGTATAAAATTTCGACTAGACTGCGATACATTGACCACGGGCGTTATGTCATTGCTTGGCAATGAGCACAACAGCAGGCTTGCGAGCGTAGTTTTCTAGTGTGGGAGACGCAACGTTGAGGGGCACAAAACTACAGGACTACTGCGATTCCTTGACTACGAATATCATGATAATCTGTTGAACGGCATGGAGGAGGCGGCTTTTGTGTTGGGATCATTCTTCTTCGAAGATAATTTCTTCGGATACCGCGGTCAGTAGGCGAGTGTCACACATGTGTCTTGTCCAAGAATTCGTCATATTTTTTCGGGAGGTGGCAAATATCCCAAAAAACCCTTTGTCAGGCATGTGAGCTCAGGAATTTTAAGGAAATAGATAACGATGGATGTTCTTCGCTTCTCCACCAACCTTTGCCGGGCTGCCTAGGGGTGTTGAACGGAGATAATGATATTCCTAACTGACGTAATCCCGTTCGGACAGGTCTGCTTGAACCACCCACATCATGTCGTCGCTGAGACGATCTGGATTGCAAAAAGACGTATTGGCGTTGTATAGACGGTTAGCCGCCCACTTCCTTTCTTCCTGTTAGCAAGACTTGATGTTCCCACCCTGTAGCGCCCTGCGCATGGTCAAAACGAAGCCACCACCATCACAACCAAAGTTCCTTCTCAATGTCCGGTACAACTTTCGGAAGAACGCGGCCAGTGTTTCCCCACGGGATGTGAGCGCGATAGAATATCTTCTCAGGAAGGGTGAGAGGCAAATCGAGTTGTACGAAGATGAGTCTGTTAAGGATTGTTGGGTTTCAAATGAGATGAAGGCTTGGGACAAAACGCGGACATGACAGCAGGCACGAGCAACTCTACATTATCTCAGAGTGTCAATCGTATGGGAATGCTAGATTCCAGATTGTCGAGCTGCTACGCGGCCTTCTCTCATTATTTCACTCCATAGACCTGTGGGGCAAGTCAGAAGTCAAGTTCATTGGCCACTTCATTTGCCAATTCTAACAACATGGATCGCCGGTTGCAAATGCAAAGTAAAAGAACCTGGGATTCGAAATGTCGACTGACTAGGCGTGTGTTGCTCGAGAGTCGCGCGTTCTTCGTGGAATGGGTGTAAATTTTATTAGAGATATGGAGTAAACATCCGTCCAGGCTCCTCCACTACGCTCTAGTGTCCTTCCGACCAAAAGACACTCCGACTGTCAATCGGTCAACCACGACATCATCTCCTTGAGAACTGGCCTGGCTGGCTGAATGTTTCGCTTCACGGGCCGCCTTGACACGCGCGTGACGCTCCCGACGCTCGACGAGGTACTGCCGTTCGCGCTTGTATAGTTTTTGTTGCTCTTGGAGAATCAATTCATCTTCGTGCCCTTCCTTTTCAGCCTCCGCGAGTTTCACGGCGCCTTCGAAAGCAAGGCGGCGTTCATTGAGAACGGCTTTTATGCGAGCCATCGATTTTCGACACTGCCCTCCTATATTAAGTACTGCTACGACACGTTGTGGGGGGGGTTTCTGCGAACCTGGTGAACCCGGACACCGGAGACTTGGAACTGAGAATTTGTGACACCCATCCTTCGTGTCTCTTCTTTTTGCGTGGCCAAGAGATTGCGCTCTCGAAGGAGTATATACCACAGTGTATGGAGGTCTTGAAAGCTCTTGAGACGGAGTTCTGATGCCCTCCATGACCGGCCTTTCCCAAATGAGTAACATTCGAACCTCTCTAGATTGAGGAAACATACCTGTTGGCGTCTTTTGGAGATGTTCAGGAGAATCCATGGTTTCGTAACGAGCGTCGCCTTTGAGGTCACTACCTTCCTTCCGTCTAAAAAAACCGTAGAGGCCGTGATCCTCTCGGACAGGTAACCTCCCGACCTTGGGGAGTGGTTGGGACCATGTAGATTCAGGAGGTGCCGCTGCTAAAGTAGGGGTAGAGACCTCGACGGCACTTGCAAAAGACCGATGAAAGAGGACGCGTTTTCTGGTCAACCGCGCGCAGACTGAAAGTACAAACGCCATGATGTCGACGGCCAAATTGGATGGAAGAAAAGAGAATTTTGTGTGGCCTTGTTTACCTGAGTCTTCGACCCAAAAAGGAATGGATCAACTTGACCTGGCTGTTCGAGGCGAGAAATTCAAATGGGGGTGCACCTACGGGATAGTGTTTATCAGCCCTAAGACCATTTTTATTTCTAACAGTATAAACCCGGAGGAGGTAATCCTGTCAGTTTGAAGAGCGGAAAACGGCACCATGCGTCACACCTCACGTGCTTTGACGACGACCGTCACACGGGTCTTGTCGCGAACACTGCTTTACGAGTTGAGTCAACGACACATTCTCGCCGATTTATTTCTTCTGGTGGGATGGCCTGCCTCAATAAGCTAGCTATTAGAGGGATACGCTCCTTTGACGACAAACAAATCTCCGTCATCGAGTTCTTCTCCCCAGTTACCGTCATAGTGGGCCATAATGGAAGTGGCAAGACGACCATTATCGAGTGCTTGAAGTATGCTACCACAGGCGACCAGCCACCAAATACCCGAGGTGGAGCCTTCGTTCACGATCCTAAGATGGCGAACGAGAAGGAGGTCAAGGCGCAAGTCAAGCTGCGTTTCCATGCTGCCAACGGAACCCGGATGCTCGCCGTCCGAAATCTCTCTGTCACTGTGAAGAAGAACGCTGCGTTGACTATGAAGACCTTGGAGAGTGTGTTGGGACTCGCTGACGGGAACGCTGACGATGGCAAGGTACGAATTCTGTGATTGAGTTCGATTTCTTGCTCCTAGACTTTGCCTTACAGAGAAGTGTCATATCGACAAAATGTGCAGAAATTGACGCAGAAATACCCCAATTGCTCGGTGTCTCTAAGTCTGTCTTAGAGAACGTTATTTTCTGCCATCAAGAGGACTCGTACTGGCCACTCGCGGAACCATCCATTCTGAAGAAAAAGTTTGACGATATCTTCGAGGCAACTCGGTATGTTCTATCTGTCCATCACTGTCTGTGAACTGAGCTTGCTTTAGGTATACGAAAGCTCTCACTTCCATCAAAGACTTGCGAAAGGAGCGGGTACAGGATCTCAAAGCAGAACAAGAACGCTTGGTTGGGCTTTTGCGAGAAAAGGACCATGCTGACAAGCTCAAGAAGAAAATCAAAGAAACTAACAACATCATTGCAACGAAGGAGGCCGAATATGAGCAGACTAAGAAACAACACGACGCATTAATGGAAACCAATCAGAGGTTTTACGATAACGCTACCAGATTCCGAGAACTATACGTTAAAGTGGAGGCTCTGGAACAGCAGAAATCGAGGTTGCAAATCGACTACAATGAAGCGAAGCTCAACGTGCAGGATGTTGCTGGTACGTCCCCAACAAGGGCATAGACTTCTTTCTTAAACTTAACCTGCACCGCACTAGGTACGGATGCGGAACTCGACCTTCGCCTGAAGAACTTCGATGAACATATCAACAGTCAGCGACAACGGAAGCGAACGGAAGACATCAGGAAGCAGGATCTCGATGATGACCTTCTCAACGCACGCAATGCGCATACCGAGCTTGTCCAACAACGCGGTATCTTAGTCGCAGAGTCGGAGGTATGCCTCGATTCTTCCCCTACAATTCAGTGTCTCATGAGTAGGATACAGGCGCAAAAAAAGCGCATCTCTGACAGGGAAACCCTGATTCACGAGATCAGCGAACGACATTCGATCAAAGGATATAATCATTCACCTCTGGAAGCTCCGAAGGTCATCGAATTCATGTCCAGGCTGAGCGAGATCCAACGAAAACAAAGATCGGAATTCGAAAGGTTGCAGGTTAGTGGACGTCAAGATTTCTCTGGCTTTTGTTGATTATTTTCAGGGCGATCTCCAAAGTAAAACAGAAGAGTATAACCGAAAAACAAGGCAGCTGGATAGCGAAATGCAAGGATTCAATTTGAGGAAGAAATCTTTGAGGGAACAGATAGTGAGCTGTTCGGCAATACACCTTCGTGCCAGTCGCAAACCCTGTCATTCAGACCCAAAAACAATCGGAGATCTCCAGCTCGGAGCGATCATTAGCGAAACAGCAGTCGCTCTCGTCCGACCTTCAGTCACTTCAATCCGATATCGAAGCAAAGAAGAACAGGATTGCGAAAATCAAGGCTGATATGGTGGCGTCGTCGTATGATGCGAAACTGGTCTCCAAATCAGAGAAAGTCAAGGACCTCGAAGAACGCCGAGAGATCCTTAATTCCGAGATCCGTACTCTCAGTCTGCAGGCAGATGCCCGCGCCAAGTTGGACCTGAAACGAGGGGAGGTGAAGAGCAAATCGACCGAAATCCAAAACACGTCAGTCATGCGTTACGCCTCATGATCCCCCTTCATTTACCTCTTTTTTTTTTTGCAGTCTAAGCCTTGCAAAGGAGAAGATGTCAAAATTGACAAAGAAGGCGGTGACTCCGGACACGATGGAGCAAGAGGTTGAACGACTTTCAATGTATGTGTGCATGTTCCCCAGATTCCAGCTCTCAAATCGCAGATATCAGGGAAAAGGAGCAAGAGTGTCTAGAGCAAGAAACCACTGTCACTTCTGCCAATGGCGCCCTCCAGAAAGTGGAGACGACGCTCTCCAGCTTGACGAGTCAGCTGAAATCCAAGAAAGACGAACTCAAAGGTGCACAACAGTGTGAAAGCACAAAAATATGAACTCATGTTGTCTCCAGCCTTGGATAAAAAGTGGAGTGCGGAGTACCTTTCGGAGGCACCCAATCTGGAAGAAGCCATCAAAGTCGCGATCGACGAAGTTGATTACTCTCAAACGTGAGTCACTCGCTTAGTACAAGAACCATATGTTCATGCTTCTGTTGCAGCGTGTTAGGAAACATGCTCGGTGGAGGCGCGGTGTACGAGTTGTTGCTCAAGACCGGACGGCAGACGAAGACGTGCACCGCGTGTACTCGTCCTTTGAACGGAACTGAGCTGACAAAGTACGAGGAGACCGTGAGTAGAGAACCATTTCAACACCTACTCGTTGTGTTGAATATCTGCGCAGCTGCAAGATTTGATGTCCAAAAAAGCAAAGCCACAAAACAAAGCGTCGAATGAAGAACTTCTGCGAGAATGGCAAGGAGAGCTCCAGCGCCTTCAAAACCTTCGCCCAGTCCTGGCAGCTCGTGAAAGGTTAAGGACCACTGAGATTCCTGCCCTTGAAGATGACATCAAATCACAAGAGGCAGCAATTCCGAAGGCGGGAACTGACGTGGAACAGGTGGGAATTCTTTTCAAAGAACAATACGCGTATTGACAGTTCATCAGGCTATGGAGAAACTCTCCTCGTTGAAGCGCCAACTGAAGGAAATCGCAACACTGAAGCAGTATTCGGAAGCGATCTCGCGCCTTAGGCGTGAAACCGACCGCGCAAAGCAAGAAATACAAACTTTGGAGACTGACCTCGCAACTACTGGTTCGACCCGAACGGCGGATGATGTCCAAATTGAGCTTGATTCTATATCAGCGGAATTGTATGTGTCCTTAGATCTCTTCTTGTTTCAGACCTCTGATGGGTTTTGCAGACGAACTAACGAGCGAGAAAAACAAACTATCATTTCTGAACGTGACCGCAACATTAGCGCTATTCGGACTTTTGAGTCTGATCTCCATAGTATGGAGCTTCAAGAACGAGACCTTGCTAATGGAGTACGCGAGAATAAGGCACTGGAAGGACGTATGCAAACGATGAGCGCAGAGATTACGACATTCAATACTTCACTGAGGGTGCGACTACACATTGCTGTTGCTTATACTCTTCGCTGACATCTTTTAGGAACTTGACGCAAAAATTGCCGAGGCCCAAGGACCGCTAGACGCCCTCGAGTCGAACTACCGGCAGCACCAATCAGAACTGAACGCCAAGATATCTCAGGCCCAACAGCTGTCCCAACAGCTAAATATGAGTATTGATCAACTGACACAAACGAACAAAGCGATCGAAAGGTGATTCTCTTTACGCCATGTTGCGGCCACGTTTCTAATCGAATAATAAGATACGTCAAAGAACGCCGGGCGAGGCAACTCGAGGAATGTGTTGCGAAAGTTGAAGAACAGGATGAAGAACTGCGCAAAATTTCAGGAAATCTCGATGCAGCCCGAGACGTTATCGCGAAGATTGACAAGGAGATACACGAAAGCGGGGCTTCTATCGCCAATCTCCGAGAGAACATACGAGTTAGAAAGTTGGAACGAGACATCAAAACCACGCAAGCGGAGATCGATAAGTATGATATGGAAGAGGCAGGAAAAGCCAAGCGAAATTTCGAAGAGAAGTATGCCATCCTTAAAGAGAAGGAAACTACTCTTCAAACCTCTGTGAGTGGTGCCGCTTTCCACTTATGGACTAAGAACGCTCATACTTCACAAGTACTCGCACATCGCGGGGGAGGTCAGCTCCCAAAAGGCACACTTGAAGACCCTGGAACGCGACCTTCTTGAATTCAAGGACATCTACAAACGATATACAGACCAGCTTATCAAGGTCAAGGTAAGTGCCCGCTCATAAGACCCCAACGGTGGAGACTGAGCTGCGTTAGATGTCGGACATGGCGAACAGTGATCTTGAAAAATACGGCAAGGCCTTGGAAAAGTGAGTAAGGTTCAAACGTTCTGACGTTGCTCTGACAAGCTTCAGTGCCATCATGAAGTATCACGGTTTGAAAATGGAAGAAGTCAACGATACAATGAAGCACTTGTGGAACAAGACTTACCAGGGAACGGGTAACCGATTTAATCCCTCTCGCCGTCGACAACGATGATTGACATGGCGGCCCTTGCTAGACATTGATGGGATTAAAATCCGCTCAGATGTAGAAGGGGCTGCAAACAAACGATCATACAACTACCGGGTGAGTGATGGCATTCCGCAACGGACACCCTTATCGACCTCGTAACACAGGTGGTAATGACGAAGGATCAAGTTGAAATGGACATGCGTGGACGGTGCTCGGCTGGCCAGAAGATGTTGGCATCCATCATCATCCGCCTGGCGCTCTCGGATTCGTTTGGTCAGAATTGTGGCATCCTGGCCCTGGACGAACCTACGAATGCGCTTGATACCGAGAACATCGACGCTTTAGCAGCGAGTTTGGTCGAGTGAGTCCCGGAATGTTCCTCCGCCGGTCATATTCTGAGTGTCATGAATCAGCATCATCAACGAGAGGAAGAATCACTCCAACTTCCAGCTGATAATCATTACGCATGACGAAAACTTCTTGAGGAAACTTGGTCAAAGTGATGTTATGGAATATTATTGGTCAGTTTTTGACATTTGGTATATCCGACATTGCGGATTTAATTCATATTGCTCCCCCCTCCAGGCGCGTTTCGAGAGATTCTAGGCAGAAATCGGTGATTGAGAGGCAACGATTTAGATAGTCAAATTTGATACCCAACAATGATAAATGCGGAGCCGTCGTTCGTAAAGCACCATGCGCAACCGACCTCATGAGCGGTGAGCTATTTGGGGAGTGTAGTGGATTCTGCGCAGAGCCCTGGCTCCGAGAGGGCATGTGTCTCGCCCACCAATGAAAAGAAGTATCAAAGTCTATTTTTCGATCTCACGTGGGTCGCGTGTTTATCCGACGATGATGTTCACGACGATTTCGCCAAGGTATGGCGATCGGGCAATGTGAGTCAACAGCACACGGGCCAACGAAGTACGCCATCAATTCCTCCGAGGTTCGAGGTCGAGAATATCCGAAGTCTGTCGGGCCGGGAGAAGAACGGGGTATCATTAACCTATTGTTAGATGCTCTGGAGTACTCAAAGGCCAAAAAATAAACAAGCCAAACTCATTTGAAATATAACGTACATGAACATGAACGCATACTCGGTATCCCGGCGGACTGAAAACCCCAACGGCATACCTGTTGCAGCCTGTCGTAAAATCTCGTAAAATATTGGTGTGTGACGTTCAGCGTGTGACGCATACAATGTCCGATTTCCGACAGCATCAAAGTTCCAACTTGTTCGCCTCCTCCAGCTTTTCGACGGTTCTTGGCTTTCGTGGAGAGTTTAGTTGTTTTGTCTCTCGTTCAACTCATGTGTAACAACGTTTGGGCATCTCATCTTATTATGCAGAGGACTTCAACTCGTGAAAAGGCGATTTCCGTCCGAGAGTCAATTCACTCCCTCCAAACCATCAATCAACAACCTGGAAATGGACCATCCCAGAACGTTGAACAACGGAACTAAGTTTGCCTTCGTTCAAGAACAACGGTACACTGGCTCTACATCTTGTAAGCAACTGCAAACTCTGGGGAACAGTTGGCCGAATGACAGTCATCATTGGTTTTCTGGGTTTCGCCATCATGGCCAGGCTTGACCTTGACAACATTCCAGTTTTTTCTGAAGGTATGGGTGCGAGAGCACCTTCAACGTTTTCTTTTTTCTTTTTTCTTTTGTCTCAAATTTGAGACTGTCTAGATGCTTCCCAGCGCGACATTCCGACAACCCTCGGTCCTGCCCATGATCTTCAAGTTTCTCACACCGTAACCTTCACAGCGACCCCAGAGAATCAAGATCCACTCGACGGTCCGTTCTCAATAATCTCCGAGAAAGAAGTGTAGCTCATCGAAGCTAATCAAGATCTTACTTTTGTGGGACTCGAGAACTGTCGCTAGGTGTTAAACCACCGCTCTTTTGTTCCGTTTGGACGTACCTTGAGTGTATGTGTCACCGAGGGGGGCTTCGATGATGAACACATCCGTTTGCCATGCTTTAAGCCCAGATAGAGCCCAATGCATCAAGATAATATGGCCGATCGCCCTGGTGAGAACATCTCCATTTCTACGATAGGACTTACATATGTGTGATCAGCAGGTGGCTCGTCGAAACCAGCCCAAGAAGCCCTAAAACAGTGTGAAGGCAAACAGGTTTCATCTTTCTGCGCCGTCACTAATTCCCTTTTCAGCAAAGTCACGGATTCTCTTAGCTACAAACGTCGTCTTGCCGGCAAGGTGAGTTTGTCCTTGGCCCACGTCTAGATTGCCGTTTCATCCGCGTTCAACCGGTCGTTATCAGATCGGGTAAGTCACTGCGAATGTGACCTTCCTCGCTTGTAACGATTGTAGGTATTCTTGACCTCGCCCTCACTGCTGCACTGAAGGGGCGGATCGAGCTTCTCGGTTGATACCATGTTTGCTTGTGCTCCCACCCCACAATCTTCTAGCCATATGCGCCGCGCTGGGTTATGTTTGTGGCTGGGGTGACGCGACTTCTGCGCCCCAGTCTCGAGTAACTCTCCTTTCAACGTCATTTGTTGCCAATCTATTTTTAGACGAACCCTCAACATAACCTGTTGACAAACGAATCTTTGTCGTAAGGCCCAGTTGCCGCTCGGCCAAGCAATCGGCCATGAGATCAAGGTATGGCTTGATTACTACTCTGCGCGTGGTGTTGGTTCATGCAAGTGGCTATATCAGTTTCTTTCGAACCACAACCCTCTTCTAAACCACGCATTCTCTATGCCATGTAGACTGGGTACTATAAATGTCACACGTCAAACCGTCTTTGTCCACCTTTTATCCGAACAACTTTGTGACATCGTCGCAACAGTTTTTAAGGTCTGCGACCAGGTGGTTTTCAAACGTCCAAAATAGGGAAATGGTCTTTTCTGCTTCTCGTGACCCGACTGCTCCGAGGTTGAGAATTTCCGAGGTTGAGCGTTTTAGGAAGCCGATCAATCGAAGATCGATCATCTCACTCCGCGTCTACATAGTGAGTACCACGTCACCTATTGGGGCTGCAATACTGAGCTCATCATGCAGCCTTTTATTGTGTGAAAATTCGGCTTTTTCTGGTAATTAAAGACAACAAATCTGATGAACCATATCTGCTAAGTCAAATCTTTCCGATTTCTTTCCCCACCGTGGTGGCACGAGTACCTTTTTAGTCTTTCCCACCTTGGTTCCCGATGACTGCATTGCATACCTGTCGTCAAGGCTTACAGATCTTGGCGTAATTCTTCTCCTCACCTTTTTCACCGGCATTTGACGTCCTGGCATTCGGTTCATGTGCCTCGCGATCGCAGCCTTTGAAAAAGTACACGAGAACGCTGATGCATCTCTTAGGAGGCCATACCAATCTTCGATGTGGCAATGCATGATTTGCCTCTTTTGCCCTCCTCGCATGTTTTAGACGTTCCCATTGTCAAGTGGACTCGACTAACGGTACTTTATCGGTGCGCGAGAGTTTCCTTGCGGCCAAGTCCGTTTTCCGTCATACCCCACTTCAGGACCCTAGACTTAAAAGCGGATGTCATTTGTCCGCCATTTCCATTGCCAACCCACCACTATAGCATGCTGTCCCAAACTTGCAACGTGGACGCGTTGGTGAACCTTACGCCTGCGGACAAAGCTCTATTCCTCAAATATGGTTTTGGTCCCCGCATCACCCCACCCTTCGGATGCATACACCATGCTTTCGAGCATCACGCCCGCGCCCAGCCAGACGCCGTAGCTGTCGAGGAATTTCAAGAGCAGCTCTCCTTCGCGGACCTTGACCGACAGGCTAACTGCCTCGCCAGTCGTTTACGTTCGTTTGGCGTCATTCCCGGCAAGCGCATATGTCTCCTTGTGGAGCGGTCTATTTCGATGGTCGTTGGTATTCTGGGTATACTAAAGGCCGGAGCTGCGTATGTTCCATTGGACGGAAACATCGTATCAGACAAAACGCTTGGCCACGCTCTCCACGACTCCCAAGCAACTGTGGTGGTGGCGCTTCGCAAATTCGCACAGAGAGTCTCCGGATTGGAGGTCATTTGCCTAGATGAACCTATTTGCAACCACCCAGCCGAGGAATCTTGTGCCAAGCCAAACGACCTGTCCAGCTCGGATGATAGCGTTTACATTATATACACAAGTGGTTAGTCTCGAACTTCCGATTTTTTCGCAAGGGCTAACGTTTTTCCAGGTACGACAGGGGTGCCCAAAGGGGTGGACGTTACTCACGGGAACGTGACCAATTGTGAGCTGACTTAGTTTCCCCACCACTCACTCCTCACTCATTCTGCGCTATGAAGTGGTTGGCATCGAGCCTGGTAGTTTGGGAATGCGAAGAGGGACGCGAGTCTCTCAGTTGATGAATATATCTTTTGATATGGCCGCTTGGGTACGTCGCAACCTATCGATTTGGAGGAGCAACCGCTCATAGGATGATTTAGGAAATCCTCGGAAGTTTGTATAATGGGAGTACCTTATGTCTTCGCGGAAAGACTTCAAAGCAATGGCGAGCGGTCATGAAGACTGTAGATGTGGTTGTCGCCACTCCTTCCATGCTGGTACCTCACAACCCGTTGGATTACCCAAACATCAAGGTCGTGGCCGTCGCTGGTGAACCTTGCCCAAAAGGTTTGACCCCATCTTGTGTCCGAGCTTCACGCACTCACCAGCACTCTAGTTCTAGCGGATGCATGGGCTCGTGTTGCAACATTCTATAATTGTTGTGGACCAACCGAGGCAAGTTTCCTTCGCTTGGACCTATCCGACAGCCGAGATGACATACTTTTGACAGATAACCATTGTCAACACAATGCAGATTCACCAACCTGGATCGGCTGTTCGCATAGGAGGGCCGACACCAAATAACACTGTATACGTATTGGACGACTCGATGCAACCTGTGCCGATAGGCCAACCGGGTTTGATGTGGGCTGGGGGCGCGTGCGTAACTCGCGGCTACATGAATCTCCCCGAGAAAACCGCCGAGCGCTACAGACCTGACATTTTCACTGCCGACGGGTGAGCGATCCGCTTGCATCTCCGAAATGCACTTAACTAAAGTATGCTATTGCGGTTCAGTCAAATGATGTTCAATACTGGTGACTTGGGGTATGAGCCTCACTAATAGTTTCTCAATGCAGTCCTGATCTCTCTCGTAGCCGATGGCACGAAGGCACTTTAGAACATCTGGGTCGGATTGACAACCAAGTGAAAGTGAAGGCAAGTCATCTCTCCACTCCTCCTAGCGCCTACTCACCGTAGAGATTAGGGTTTCCGTGTTGAGTTAGATGGGGTCTCCGCGGCGATGGAGGTGCGTTCTTTCATACGTCGTCTGAGACACGAACACGAACTTACCAAGCGACAGACTTGTACAGGGGTCAAAGTTGCTGCGGCGCTCTTAATTGACGGTGAACTGTGGGGCTTTGTCACTCCCTCCGTGGATGTAGGACTTGTGAAGGCTGCTGCTGCCAAAGTGCAGCCCTATTATGCGGTTCCGACTCACATATTATCCATGGATCACTTCCCAGAAACAACGTATGTGCCTCCTTTCAGACTCAAGCTACATCTACTGACCCATTTTGGTCGTAGGAATGGAAAAACAGACAAACGGGCCCTCCAACAGATGGCAATCGACAGCCTTAGCGACACTGCTTCATCCTCGTCGAGCTCAATCCGCAGTTTGGCAATCAAGGACGAGAAGCTTCCAGAGACCGATGTGCGCGTGGAACTCCCTTTGACGTTAGCCGCCCCTCAGCCTGTCTACTTGGCCGATCACAATCACAGCGCTGCGGACTCGGGCATCTCTTCAGGCTCTGGGACCTCGACTAGTGGCGACCTTAAAGATGAGATATCGTCGATCGCTAAAAGCGAATGCGCATGGGCTGGATACCAGGAAGAAGACCTCCCCAAGAAAACCCACGGAAGGTTCCTTCGCAATCTTCGCCACCAGGTGTTCTCCTTGTACCGCCGACTTTTTGGCCTCGTATTCGTCGTGAACATGGCTATATTCATATCGGTTATCATCAAGGGGTCGGACGCGCAGCAACTTGGACTCATAGTCGTCTCGAATCTGTTTTGCGCTATTTTGATGCGTCAAGACTATGTGATCAACGCGTTTTTCACTGTCTTTTGTGCAGTACCACCCTCGTAAGCGTTCCCTCCCATTTGTATCAACGTAAATCTAATCCATTATAGCTGGCCGCTCTCTATCCGGCGGGTTTGTGCACGTGTATATCATATCGGCGGACTACATTCTGGTTGTGCAGCTTCAGGCGTCGTGTGGTTGTGTTTGTTCGCTGGTCAGGCTACCAAGGAAATGTTGGACAACCGCAAGGTAGGGGTTCCTTGATCGATAGCATGACGTCGAACCATGCTGAACTTCTTCAAGGTGTCGATACCGACCTTGGCAGTTACATATGTCATCTTGTTGCTCCTCGTCGGCATATTGGTTTTCGCGCATCCAACACTGCGGTCAAAATACCATGATCGCTTCGAACGAACACACCGTTTCCTTGGATGGACCGCTACCGCGTTGGTTTGGTGTCAGGTGGGCACCCAGTTGTCAAAGGGTYGGAATTATCATTGACGATCACTCAGGTGGTCCTACTCACGAATGATTACAAGGCGGTGGACCAATCCTTGGGACACGCACTGATCCGCTCCGCCCCCTTCTGGATGCTGATGGTCATTTCTGGTAAAATTCTCACTGGGTGATTCACGCCACGAGCGCTCATGCCATTGAATTACAGGATCCATCATTCTCCCATGGACGAGGCTACGTAAAGTTCCCGTGAGGAGTGTTGTGCTATCCTCGCACGCTGTGCGGCTTTACTTCGATTACGGCAAGTTTCATCTTGAGAGGTCTCGTGGTATTGAAGCTGACCGGCCATCAGTGACTCCGATTACGGGAAGCTTTACGCGCATTTCGGATAACCCACTCATGGAATGGCACGGGTTCGCTACAGTCCCTGAACCTGGAATGAAAGGCTACTCTTTGGTCGTCAGTAAGGCTGGCGACTGGACGAACAAGCAGATCACCTGTCCTCCTAAAGAGCTCTGGGTCAGAGGCATACCGACATATGGTGTTCTTCGTATTGTGCCTTTATTCCGCCGTGTCATATTCGTCGCAACCGGCTCTGGGATCGGACCTGTCACACCCTGTATCTTGGGTGGGAACGCCAAACACCGATTGCTTTGGACATCGCCGAATGTAAGGCAAACGTTTGGGGATGCATTGGTGGATTCGATTCTGGCACGTTCACCAAATGCCGTGATCTATGGTATGGAACATTGATCTACAACTGGGGGCGCATTCTCATATTTTTCACAGACACCCGAGTCCATGGAAAACCTGATATGGTCAAGTTGACCTACCGACTCGTGAGGGAGTTTGATGCCGAAGCTGTCTGCGTAATTTCCAATCAGAAGCTGACACAAAAGGTGGTATATGGTATGATGAGCCGAGGGATTCCGGCCTTTGGAGCGATTTGGGATTCCTAATTCGTTGATGTTGGAAGTTGAAGAAATCGCGCGGCGCAACCGCTATCATTAATTCTCTGAACCTCATTCTACCCATTTTTTCTTTCATGGTTTCATTGGTTTCTCACACACATCGGAATTCCTTGTGACATTATTTTTGTTTTGGATCTTTTTGGATCCTGTACTTTGCAATAACTGTATAGAATTATATCGTCAATAGACGATTTAACGGAGAACGAACTTGAACGTTTGAACATTGATAAGTCATGTTTGGTTACAACCTCCGAATTCAATAAGAACCACTGGCCCCGAGTTCCTTGACATGAATCAGCCACCACCCACTGACGACCTCAAAGAAATGGGACTTGCTCTTCCCTCATATCCTACTCCAAAAGATCAAGCTCGTGCACTGATTGTTCGCAAAGAGAATATCGAAGCCGCAATCGAATCTCAGCTATCAATTCTTGTCGCAAACAACTCCACCCTGCGTTCGCCACTTGTGGATGCGGAAGGGTTTCCTCGCGCAGATATCGACGTATACGCCGTCCGTGGTGCACGCGTCCGGATCTTGGAACTCAGAAACGATTTAGATACAGTTGTCGATGCTATCGGAAAAGCCCTAGAGGGGGTATACGACCCCACTCTATCCACAGTCAGCGATTTAGACAGCTCGTCTTCGTCAGGAACCGCTGCACTTAGGCCATTTGCTAAGATAAATGCCGTTGCTCCTGGTAGCCCGGCGGCTGAAGCCGTGCGTCTGTCATCTAGTTGACGGTTCAATGGTTTTGCTAAGTTCCATGCCGGCAGGGTCTGCTTCGAGAGGACCTTCTAGTTAAGTTCGGACACCTCAGTTCGCAGACGTTGGAGTCAGCTGCTTTACAACCCTTGGTCGACCTTGTGGCACAAAATGAGAATGTAGGTGTTGACTCAGTGTCCTTGTCCTCAAGGAGATATCAACTCTCATCCCCACAGCGTTCGGTTCCCATCAGGGTGACACGAGCAGGGAACAATGTCTTTCTGACCTTGATTCCACGACAGAACTGGGGGGGACGCGGGATGCTTGGGTGAGATGCTACAAAGCCGACAAATTCCGAGTCTAACGTGAACAATAGTTGCCACATTGTTCCTTACTCAGATCCATAGCCGCAGCTTCCCCAGCTCAGAAGAGACGTATATATTATCGGAGGAAATAAACGATTGTACCATCGTGATTGATCCAGGCAACACGACCCGCCTACAGTTTGGCGAACGTGCCTTGTCCGAAGACGATCTCCGAATCCATTTTCATTCTATCGGATGTCGCAGCTCGCGCCCGACGAAGCTCGCCTAAGGCGGAGATAAATCCTCCCTCACACACCCACCGATTGAAAACCTCGATATCATTGCTCGCGCTCGCTTCGCCGTTGATTTGGGCCCAAGAGGCGTGTTCGAGAAGATACACGCCAGAAGCCACGTGGCCCATCAGAAGAAGGGCTGGTCTTGGAACAAGCGCTGCAACGGGGGCGGTATATGCTGTAGAAAGTTCCAAGGTGGCAGTTCGCAGCCAACCTGCTGCCTGATCTACGTCTGCACCCAGGACCTGAGAGGCAGCGGTGATAATTGTTGTTGACCACTGAGGGAAAAGAAGTTAGATATCCCATCTCAGCGATCGGCCATATAATTTTTTTTTAAAAAGTAGTATCACCGTGATAAAAGCTTTCATAGTCGAAGAATCTTTAGCGGCGCGTGCCAAGTCCAGCGATAGGACAGTCGTAGTTCCTTCCCAGATCCTGACAGGTTTCTGTTAGTACAGCAAGAAGAGACTCTGTAAGCGGTGTCAACGACCTACTTTTCGACCAATGAATCCCTAATCTGCCTTCCAATTGCATTTTCCTCCATGTACCCAGCACCGCCAAGCGCTGTCATTGCTTCTTCCATTCCCGCGCAAGCCTTTTCTGCTGCGAACGCTTTCGCGATCGGCGTCAATAGTCGCAAGCGACGCAGTTCTTCTGTCGTCGCGACCCCACACTCAGACTTTCCAAGCAAAAGTATTGTACCAAAGACCAGGTGTGTCAAAGCACGATACAGAAGGCTGATCGAAGAAAGCTGGGCAACGTGGACGGGTGCGTTTCTGAGGAGTACACGCCCACCCTCTACGGACCGAACCTTGGCGTAGGATGTTGCAATAGCAAGGCATTTGCGAAGGCCCCCGACTGACGCAATCGCAGACCACAGCCTGGTGATGTTGAGGACGGGAGATATATTTTTTACTCCTTGGTTAATGGTGCCGATGAGATATCCTTCAGAATTCTCCAGAGATAGCTCAGCCGTGGGAACGAGATGGGTGCCCACTTTGTTCTTGAGGCGATGAACGAAGATGTTGTTGCTTATTGGTGACGGGAGTGGATCACTGGAGCTTCGGAGCAGAGGTTTCCGCAAGGGAACGAGGAAAAGAGAGAGGCCACGCGAGCCATCGTTGAGAGAACCGGTTCGGGCCAATGCAACAGCGACATCACTGTCGGTGGCACTGGAAAACCATTTGAATCCATTGAGAGTGTATTGGGGACCAAGGGGGTGGTCGTGGCCAGCCGAAACAGCGGTCGTCTCTGTTTGAGAGACGTCTGATCCACCGGGGCGCTGCATGGGAATTAGGAAGGACATAGGGGATCAAGTAGGCAATACCTCCGTCATCCATTGCCCGGAAGTGAACGCGAAGTTGGGGTCTCGGCTGAGAAGTTGTCTTGGTTATGATCACCGGACGCGTGGTTGAGATTTTCGCACCTGATGAGTCGGGGCAAAATCTTTTCTTTCATCTGAGTTGTACCGAGCAACTCGATAACGCGAGCAGTACCGTCTGTCATGCTCATGGGACAAAATATCTAGAACGAAAAACCGCACCAAATCCATGAGGAAACAAAACAAAACATGATGTTTGCCAAGTCGGAAACCCGCACCACATGAGAATCGCCAACCATGAGCATCATTTTTGCGAAGCCATACGTTCGGCTATGCTCTTGGTATGGCCGTTCGTAGAAAATCCCAGGAAGTCCCTCGCGTTGCGATATGGTCTTTAATTCCCTCCAACCTTCGCTGGTTTCCAGTCGATCAACACGTTGACCCCATTGATCGTATTGAACAAGCCGTGGGGGTGTAACTTTGTGGCTGTCTGCCAAAGGACGAAGAACTACAATGCGTTCGCATCAAAACATGAAATTCAAATACGTAGAACATACTCACCTTTGACAACGTCGTTGCCTAAACGAACCAAGTCAGGTTCCACTTCTCGCATAATTCTGCAAGTAAAAAGCAAATTAAATTTGGAGCCATTCAAAATTCCACGCAAACTTACTCTTTGGGCAGCAATCTTTTCAAGAGAGCTGGTAACACAAGATCCGAGGTATATGGGTTCTCCTCAGGGAATGATGCCTGAGATTTTGGTAGCGGTTGTCGGCCATCAGTCCTGTCGCGAACAGAAGGTCAACACGTCCACTCACAGGTTGGAACCCATTCTCAACACGCATTGTTCGCAACAAATTCCTCAAGTTGATGAAACGTTCGGTTTGGTTAGAATATGTCGATCAAAGATCAAAGTATGGGGTAGACCAGGCGGGGAAGTTATAGCTTAGCTCCTGTCTCCCGTGAGCAGTTGATTCTCTCAGCATCCGGCACGGCTTTACCTTTGTCCGAACGACAAGACGGCGCCTACTAGTACTAACTCAACAAGAGAGTGGCTTGGTCGTCGTGCAAAAATACAGTATTCGGTGTGCTACAAATGTTGAGTCTATCATCATCTATTCAACTCTGAGAAGTTGGAAACATACGTTGTTTGCTTCTTGTGCTCCAAGTTTGCTCTGAGCCGCATTGGTCATCGTTCCCACTGAAAAAGTGGATCTGGCTGGAGCACTGGATCAGTCTTGTGGGAATCCGGCCCGCTCGGCATTCCCTTCAGCTTGGCTTCGTTTACGTCTCTATCTAAACGTTGCATTCGAAAGCCATTGGGGCTGCCCTTCTTTGACTGACTTGCGCAAGGTTGACGGAGACTTAACGATGGCTGCTTGCTTGAGATTCACCAGAAGGGTGAGTCAACGCTGCACTTTTACCCCATGATCGAAATTTATTCATTGGTCGTCTCGTTGCAATTGGCAGGTTTGGAAGTCATTTCTTGATAACAAAGGTCGCGTCTTCCACTAGGCATTATTGCATACGCGTGGCAATCGCGCTCATCCTTCCTTGTCAGGCCACGACGCGCAGTGTTTCCCTAACGTATGTCTCTTGTGAACTCAACAAAACCCACTACATTATTTAACCATGCCAAAAGCTCCACGTCAAGAGCGCAGTTCCAGGAACAGTCGAAGCTTCTCTCAAGATTGAAGGCTACAATCGTACGCTGACCCAAAAGCCAATCGAAAAGAAAGAACCGTGTCTAATGTGGTTAACAACCAACATTGTGCAGTCAATCGTGTCGGAGTGTGTTCAATTTCCCCAATCATTCAAGAGAGTCCTTCGGAAGCAAACGTTGTCCCATTTAGACAGGTGCACCAAGAAAGCCATCGTCTTTTGACGGTCAACTGAACTGAAGACTCTACGTGTAGCACACGGTGGTCTGATATTATCGCTTACTGACACGCTCGGCTCCTTGGCCGTAGCTTCCAAAGGGCATTATATGACTGGCGTTTCTACGGATATCGGCACATCGTTTGTGCGGCCAGCAGGACGTCTGGGTGATGTGGTTCATGCCAAGGCAATTTTGACTGGGATGGGTAATCTCTTTGGTTTCTTCTATGATGTCGAAACAAAAGCTAATTTGCTTGGTTGGCAAGGAAAATCGCTGGCGTATACTCGGGTCGATTTCACATCTCCGTCTGGTGAACTCCTTGCATATGGATGTATGTCAGACGCCACTTGTTCCTGGGCCCCATTTGATTGAGCATCCACAGTCCATACCAAGTATATCGGGAAATCTTCCGTTCATCCTGTGAGTACCTCCTTCCTTGCAATACCTTTCTCCCCGAACTCCCTGACGGGATCCAGAAAAACGTCAAGTTCTCAGAGAACGGCGATCAAGTCACAGAAGGAGAAGACCTCAACGAAGATTTGTAGTGAGATGGGACCAGAACTCTTCGTGGAGTATAATTACATCTTCGCTATCTGATGCAGCATTGGTGTGACTGAATCTATGATAGTGAGGCCCCCACAAAGGTAGGGGCGATACAGAAGCCTTCTTTTGTCCGTATTCTGTGTACTGTTTTCGTTGTGGGGTTCACCCAGGCTGCCTCTTTTGTATCGAGGGTGGTGAATCCTTTTCAACGGTGTGAGTCAAGGCCAGATCTTCACGCAGAAAACAAGCAAACCTGGTTGGATTGTCTCGAATATCTTCTTTTTGGGATTCAATTGCGGCACAGGTGTTGCGGCTGTCATCACAGTCAGACAGGTGGTCGAGTGGGTTGGAATTTACTACGAACCTTCGTACTCTTCCCCTTCAAAGTATACACGGTCTCCAGGCTTCGAATTTGCTGGGGGTTGCACCAACTCTATTCCACCCTCCTTCCCCTCTTTCGATGTGGCCTAGACTCGGTGTTCCTGATAAGTAGGGTTTAACCTTAAACCAAGGTCACTCTCTTACACAAAGTACCATTCCAAAACTCTTCACACCCCTCATACTCGCTGGTTTGAGGTTACACTTTACGCAGCATACATCAACTTTGTTGTGAGATAGAAATCCAGTGTCGAACGTACCACAGCAACGAGGTACTTATCACGCATTTGCTCAATTGGAATATAATTGACCAGGCCTGATACGATGGTTCTTGGGCCTGTCTCCTCGCCGAGATCGATTTGCTGGTACATCATGAGAAATGACACACAAACATGAAAGACGTGAACACACCTCAACATACAAACCATCTGCGTCTGGGTGTTTCTTGACTGGAAAGCAAGGCAGACCGATGACATCATCCGTGAGAGGAGAGGCAGAAAACTCACTATCCACGATGTGACCAACGCGCAAGTCGATCATCGAAGGGGCTGGTTCCCCATCGTCAGCGGCTACTGGCGTTGCCTTTGCTGCACCACCACCCTGCTTCTTCTTCCCGCCTTCCTCCCCCTCCACCTTTTTCTTCTCCTTCTTCTCCTTCTTCGGTCGCTTCTCCTCTGATGTAGCCGCCTCGGCTGGAACGGAGGCAGCCGCAGCGGGCGTCGCAGCCACAGACGACTTTTCCTTCTTCTTCGGCGCTTCTACTTTCCTTTCCAACGCAGGTGCGTTCGCCAAATCAATGGGAATAACAGCGAATGATAGCCCATCCGCAACGGCGCGAACTTCCGGACGTGATTGGATGTGGTCAAAGTAACGAGTCAACGACGGTAGCGAGAACAAACGTGTGGTTGGCAATTTCCCCTAGCAGCGCCACGGAGACGAGAGGCTGGTTCAACAACACGTCATGACGAGCAAACTTGGGTGACGGAACTTACAACGGTAGGGTGGAGAGCTCCGTATAACGCGACATCCGCGGCGGTGAGGTAGTTGTTCACAATGTATGTTCGCGGAACGAGCAAGGTGTCAAGAGCCTGCCAGTAAGAAAGGAAAAAAGAGGAAACAAACACGCGATCTCTCAATATACGTTTCAAGGGTTTCATCTTGACCAGCACGTACTTCAATATTTTCTTCACTGGTTGTGACTCCATCTCCCGCTTTATCTATCCAGCCAACAATGTCGGCTTGGTCTTGTTCAGTCTGGCCCAAGAGCTTGCTACCGTTGCCA
>CEMH01204234.1:43567-53919 GCA_001179725.1 Macrocystidia cucumis | reverse complement strand
TATTATTATTTCCTTTTATTGGTTTCATCACCACTCAACACCAATGTCCACCGCTCACAGACCGACATGGGATCCTGCTCAGGCAAAAGATGTCAAAGGTGGTTCAAGGCAGTTCTCCGTGCGGGACATGGCAGCCCACACAAAGCTCAAATTTCGGTTGGTCACTTCTCTAAATCTTTCACCAATGAGAATACCATTCAATTTCCAAACAGTCAAGCAGGTCAAACCTCTGCAGACGAAGTCAAAAAGAAGGATCTCAGAGCTGAACTGCTAATTGCGGAGCAAGAGGCACGAAACAAGAAACGGAAAGCGGAGGGCAAACCGCCATTAGCTGTCGAGAACGCACCGTCATCGACTACGGCTGCCGATGAGGAGGTTAACAAACGGCGGAAGCTTTTACAAGAAGCGTTGGAGTTGGATAAAGATGATTCGGACGATGATGATGATGGAGAGGGTGCGGGTGATGGAGAAGGTGAGGGTAAAGGGAAGGAAGGAGCAGCGAAGAGGTCGGTGCTCCCTGAAAGGCTGTTTTTCTTTCTCTTCTACTCATACTGACCGTCTTTCTGCAGCAAAGCAACCTCAGACGGCGACGACGACGAAGACGATGAGGACGAGGACGAAGATGACGAAGACGACACCGCGGAACTTCTACGCGAGCTAGAAAAGATCAAAAGGGAGCGTGCGGAAGAGAAAGCGCGGTTGGAACGTGAACAATCAGCTTCTGAAGCTGCGTCTCGGGAGGCAGAAATCGCAACAGGCAACCCCCTCCTCAACCTCGCAGCGGCGTTAGGTCAGCAAACGCCTGGAGGGGTGAATACCACTGTGCCAGGAACGTTTTCAGTGAAACGGCGATGGGATGATGGTGAGTGGGGGATTCCTTTCCCCGTTATATTGCTTTGTTCCATTGTGAAGTTGACTAACGTTCAACGTGCCTGTTAGATTTGATATTCAAGAATCAGGCGATGTCGACGAGGGATAAAGGTCAAGGTCACTTTGTGAACGATTTGTTGCGGACAGAGTTCCACAAGTACGTTCATTCCAACCTCCACCTCGTGTCGTCATCTGACAAACTCTTCTTTTGAGCAGAAAGTTCATGGCAAAGTTCATCAAGGTATGCGCGCCCTTTTCGTCACACTTCATTTCGCGCCTTTTGCTCATTAAATTCATCTCACCAGTAAATACCATTCTATACCTCCTTGTCATTTCTATACATTACGCTCTGCTCTATACATCAAAAAAATCATGCATTTACCATCTACGACCGATCCCAAGTCCAGCCCTCCGCCGCCCACTCTGGCATATCCGTCTGAAACTCACCCAAACTAATCGTATACTTCAACGCATGCAAAAAGATATAAAGCCTCTCCGGCTTCGGATCAGGATGCAATGGCAGGTAGCATTCCGCGCAATAGAGGTTCTCAGCCTCCACGACAACTGTCGAAGCGTCTTTGATAGGTTCCATCTCGGCTGCCACTTTGGCCAGAACCTCTGCGTCAGAAAGTTGCGGAACGGCGCTGACCTCTGGGTGAAGCTCCGCTGTCGAGTTTGTTCCTATCTGCACCACCCTCTCCTTCCCCTCTAACGACCCACCCACCAGTAGTACATCCCGTGCGCCTTCGCCCCCCACTCCCGCTTCTCCTTCCCCTCCTTCAACATCAACATCAAGATTATCCTCAATCATCTTCGGCGCCTTCCTCAACCCCCACCCAGCATGCACAAACTCCGCTTTCCCTCCCCTCTTCCTCCTATTCTGCGGAGGCGGAGGTTTGATCTCCAATCCCTTCGGCGCCAAAGCCCCCTTGGCGCGAAACACCACATCTCGCCAACGACTCCAATCTTCATCTTCATCCTTCATGTTCCGTAATCTCGTAATCACACCGACGGCTTCGCTCGAGAGTGGGACGGGAGAGCCGATGCCGATGTCTTCGCCGGTCTCCCGAGGAAGGAGTTTTGTGGACGAAGAAGAGGAAGCGGTGGTGGTGGAGTTCAGAGGGGGTTGTTCGCCATATGCTGTCGCTGTTGCTGACGATGATGATGACACACTTGATGAAGCTGGTGTTCCCTCTAATTCGCCGACACCATCCTGTTTTTGTTGTTTTTGTTGTCCGTCCTCCTTTCCGTTGCGGCTGAGAGATTCGGGATTTCCTCCAGCAGCGGTTGTAGCTTTGAGATGTGGAGGTGGTGACGGAGCGGACCGTTCTTGGCTTGGTGTGGTGTCGATCCCTCCACGACCAAGCTTTTCGCCCTGTTAGGTTGGTTTTTGGTTTTTGGAGTCAGCAACAAAGATGGAAGGCGCAGTGAGGAGAATGATGACATAGAGATCTATCAAGAAAGACGGAAGACAAACTCACCCAGATTTTTTCTTCCGAGTAGATGGGATCATTAGCGATGGGATGGCCCAGGTATTGCAGGTGGACTCTGATTTGATGCGCTGAATAGATGGTGGTAGGATTATGATCGAATCGTAATCAACATCAGTTCATTTCTTAGGATAACGGAGACGTGTTTGACGTACAACGTCCCGTGAATGGTCGACCTGCAATTGCAAATAACGATGAAGATGGTGGCGATGGGTGGTGATGATGATGTCAATTGTGAACATATTCATTGGAGAAAAAGAAGTCCAGGTTCGTATGACTCACAACGAACAACACTACTATCCGTGTTGGCATCATAGCGAATGAGATTGAACACCGTTTTGGCAGGCTGTGCTCAAAAGAAGCAAGGGGAAGAAGAAAAAACAAAAACGCCGATGTTTTCAATTGATGATCAGTCGCGCACTCATGGAACATTACGGTGGATTACGACAGACCTTGCCTTCTAGATGGACGATATTCAAACCCATCTGACGATCGACAGTCAGAAGGGGCTCTTCGCAAGTAATCTCATCTCTGAGTGGATTCCGCATGAATGTGAGCATGGGGGAAAGCTGAAACGTCCAAGAAAGAGAAAGACAACTTACTCGGGGAACCTTCCTTTACACCGAGCCACGTATTCCTTCCGCACCGTTCCAGCCATAAACTCGCTGGTTAGCGTTCGCGCCCCGTCCGCCGTGAGAGGGAGTATCATCAGCCCGCTTGTCAGACGATCTAACCTGTTCACGGCTTCGTGTGCGTAAACATTGCTGGGACTCCGAAAAAAAGGCGAGTAGGAGATAAAAACAGATAATCAACATACTGTAGGCTTTCTCGTATCCGAAATCGTCTTTCAGTATCTCCACTAGGGTATTGCGAAAATATCTCCCGGAGGCATGGACTGGCTAGATATGGTCAAGGTCAACGAAAATTTTCTCTGTGGTGCCGCCGTACTGAGACGAGTGTAAAAGAAAGGAAACGAACAATGCTGCCTGGTTTGTCCACAATGATAAATTCACGTTCCGTGTCATGGAGAAGAACTTTGACGGGTGTGGACGTGACGGGAGGTTCATGGCGATGCACCACGTTTCTGTCAGTCAAAGGTAGGAAAATAAGTGAGTGATGGTGGCAGGTAAGGATCCAAAAGTAGAGATGGAGGAAGGGACAAAAGGAAAGAAACGCACTCGATACGATCTCCATTCTGAATGAGAGTGTCAGGCTTGGCGACCCTCCCGTTGACCGTCGTGACACCGGACTCTAGCGCATATCTCTACAATTTGATCAAGTTGAGATAAATGCTCAACGGCTTCTCGGGAACGAAAGACCGAGTAAAAAGGCGAGAACACGAACGTAATACTCCATCGACCGATCCCTAAACTCCGTCGACACAACCTCTAGCAACTCGCGTCCCAACCACCGCTGCTTCGCCATGGTCGTGTATGGGTACCAATACGGCGCGATTTTCTTCAATCCGGCAGCACCTGCCGAAGCAGCTACCAGATGTGATGCAACCGTCTGTCCGACTGGCAGAGTCCTGGGCGCTGATTCGTCTGTCATCGTGGTCCGAACTAGGCTGAACACGTTTCGGCGAAACTGGTCGGAGGCGGATAAGGAGATTAATGGGATGTGAACGCGAGTTGGCAAGGCACTCGGTCTCGCGCGGGAAGCTGTGTGAATGATGGTGTTGTTGTTCGCCAGTCTCATGTAGAGAGGTTTGTCTCTCCCCCTCTCCTTGTTTCTTTTTTTCCCTGATTGAC
This sequence comes from Macrocystidia cucumis, assembly GCA_001179725.1. Lineage (NCBI taxonomy): Eukaryota > Fungi > Basidiomycota > Agaricomycetes > Agaricales > Macrocystidiaceae > Macrocystidia > Macrocystidia cucumis. The sequence continues at coordinate 49,808 of CEMH01204234.1, read as the reverse complement.
GAGCCTGGGATGAAGTATGGTATTTCTGTTCGAATACCTGTCCGTCTGCCCTGTAAGTTGTGTTTCTGCGATACAGGTGTTATGAGCAAGCGGTGTTGTTTGTGGTGAAGCGAGTTGGGTTTTTTTGAAATAAAATATGTTATTTTCGATGTCAATTTTTCTCTTCAGGGGCGAAAGGTGCTCAATCTGGTCACCACTGGACTTCAGCTTCACCGCCGCGATATCTTGCATTCCTCATGCCTCACTCTCATACCCCTTACGATTGTACTCTTTGAAGAAGCTCCATTTTCAAACTGCAATGCCGTATCATCGGACCGAACCACAGAAAGAACAACAGCATCCCGCGGCCAATGAATGTCAACTCCTGAGAGCACGATGATCGTGAGGTGCAACTCTCTGCAAACTGTATCCGGAGAAACGGACTTGACCACATAAGGAATTGCAGTCCTTAGTAGATCGCAGGCTAACGTCGGGAGCAGATTTATTCCGAGGTCTTGTCTTGCCTGTCATGAAAAAAAATGTCTTCCCGCGTGGCGGGGTTTGTGCAATACGTTTTGGCTGAGAATGGCCAGGACATCTTTCATCTTTCACTTTTCTTCTCGTCTTCTTTCTAAGAAATCTGTATGGTTGCGACGGCGACGATCATGAGCACCACAAGTGTGGATTTTTTCCTGCCCAGCGCTAAAACTTTCACTGGGTTCTCCAAAAATACACCAGGTGAGCGAGCTCACGGAGTTCGATGGCGCCTTCGTCCAAAGATAAGCAGCATGCTTGAACATAGTAACAAAAACAGACAAAGGCACTAAGTTTTTCTCAAAGCAGACAGAGGTGGAAATCGGGATAATGAATTCAGCATCCGCCCCCGTCGAATCACTCTAATGGCGCTTTGGAAAAACCGATATCCCCTCAGGTTGGATCATACTGGAACGGAGTTCTCGATACCAGCCTTTTCTGATATTTCTTTCCATTCTACAAGTTTGACCTGATTATTTTGACCAGATGCCAAGTTTGTTTGAAATGCAGGGAAGGATGCAACCTCATACCGGCATCTGCCGCCGCGCTTTTCATTGTCGACCACAACCAACCAACCCCAACTCACTTCGTGAACCTCAGAATCTCAACTTCGATTGCGTACGCAAGTAATTATTCTTAGGAAAGATGAACAAAACTGTTTAGCCATTTCACAAGCAACCCCCTATCTTGTGTGGCGACAGTGTGAGTGCCGTCCTCATGGTCAAAGATGATTAATGATTTTCCGGCTCCGCAAGCAGACAAGTCTACCCAAGTAACCCACAAATCGACTTGGTTTCGTCTCATCTTCAGATGGTGCTAAATGATGTCTTCGGCTCGCCTCACCCTCGGGCACTGCCCATTTTTGATGTCCAAACAACTCACTCTGTCAAAATCGTCGGTTCTGATACTCCACAGTGCTCGTCGCTTAAAAGTAATTAATCGAGGGGACATGAGAGTGTCAGCGCGTCATGCGTTCCCTTCGGCTCGAACATTCCGAGTGGTCAAGGTTACAACACGTCCCAGACCATGGGAAAGGAAGGTCAAGCGTTGAACTCTGGCCACGACAACTTGCTTCTCAATCAGGATAGGAAGTCCCTTCACTCTCCTCTCTTAGCGTTGTATTGACAGGTTTCTCAGCATCTTCCCCATTGTGGGCTACGCTCGGCTATCTGGACGGCCAAAGTTGGGATCTCTGATTCCCCCCCATCCTTCGATATCTCTTGTTTTCAGTGGACACACGTCAACGATAACATTCAATTGGTCAAATCGCCTCGGACCAATTTGACCACCTGATGATTCTTGTCTCATCAATCTACCCTTGTGGTTCCCGTAAGGCGAGCATTGTGGGTTAGTCTCTCGACACGAACACCTCTTTGTTCTCGTAGGTTGACATCCTTTGGACATCGAGTCGACACACTGCCTTTATTCTGTCAGGAGCAGAAAAACACGGAGGCAGTTGTCCGCCATCATTCGACATGCTACCGGATCACTCCTGCATGGCTGTGACTTCCGTGTGGCGTTTAGCAGTTATCGCTCTCGTAATGACCACACCATCCTTCTCTTCTGATGTATCCGCCGGCTACAAACGGATTCGGCGGGTCCATCTCCACATGGTTCTCGTCGCAAATATGGAACTGAAACAACGATCTCCATTCAATTGGAAGTTGGAATGGATTTGCTTTTGATATCGCATGGTGCCGAGCCCAACTTTTTCGTCGCATTCTACTTGGAGGCGAACATGCGAGCCGTCAGTGCTCTTTCTACCTTTTTCGACCCTTGACAATAATTTGCCGTAAAGACGGTGTGCTTCTTGCAGGCCAGACTGACTTTGTCAAAGAACAAGACGTTCAAACTCCACTCGGATTGGATTCGGAGGTTAGGGCCTGTTTAGGGGCTTCGCCAGAGCGTCTCGAAACGAATTTTGGCAGGGTAGGGTGTGGTCCATTGTGAATCCACGTCGAACCTGCGATGCCTCCGAAGGTCTCGACCCCAATACTAATGAGCTTCCGTCGAATGGTATTAATTCGGCTTTCTGAATCTTCCCTAGTCAACCTCGGTTACCCTGCTTCTGACTCAAATTGAAAATACCTACGAGCTGCACCTCTCAGATCGGCACGGCGACGTTCAACGACTTGAGATTGCCCTTAATCATATTTGACATCGTATGTCGACATGTCATCTCGGGGCGGGTGAAATCACGACGGGCTCTGTACCTTTTCTGCTTGCGGAGTGAGGGGGTGTACACTTGTTCACACTTAGGCACGTCAACACTTTGAATGATATGTCGTTTCCGGACGGTTGAGTCGGAAAGTACCGCCCTGGGATCACAGCCCCCTGCTCTCCGTTGATTGGCGGATGGTCGCGTTACCTCAATTGGTATGGCTAGATCAGATGTCGATTTAGATGTGGTGTCCCAGCGCCTAGAGCCGATTCCTCCACTGGTTCTAAGCAACGGGCGGCGTTAGACTTTCGCCACTTCTTCTTCGACATGGCATGGCATGGCATGGTAAAGGTCAACCTGTATTGGTTCGTTTTGTTTTTTTCTCTCTCGCTCCTTGTTTTCAAATGCAGCGAGCCGGAGCCGACCACGGGGCTGGCCAATCTTGTGACACGATCTGTCAGTTCCCATCCCCACCGCATCTGAGGATCAAAAATCTACTCCAAGTAACGGAAATTGGTGATTATCAATGTGCAATGCAGACGTTTTTAGTTGATCGCCTTTTGACATCACCATGATGACTTCTCAGCTTTTTATTTTTTTTGGGACTACACCACTTGCAGCTAAGGACGGAAATAGGGAAGAGTGCCGTCACCACATAAGCAGGGAGGTACAACTCCGGGAAGCATCAAGACTCCTTATTGACCCATCGAGAAACGGAGGGAGAATATTTACGCTTTAGTAGCCCTGCAAGTACAGCCTACATTTGGATGTAACGCTGACCACAAGCCTTCAGACGTCAAGGGAAATGTTTCTTGTTGTTTGATCTCGGAACTGTCGAGCTAATCCTTTGGCACTTGTGTCCAATCCCTTCACGCTGACTCGTTTCGCATGATGTATCTTCTCTAGTCGATATTCCGTGGTTCCAGGCATATCTTGGTCCTTATAAAAAGGGGGCACAGGTTCTCTCGTTTCTGGTCATCAAACAGATCCCATCTTTTCCTCCTCCCATCCTGACCCTACCTGATTTTCATCATGGGTAACGCTCACTCTGCACCTCAAACCATTCATCACCATCATCCTCGCGCTCTTTCAAAACAACGCTCAGGCGTGTTCTCCAAAGTCACCTTAGGGTGCACCTCAGTCAACTCATTTGACAGTGACGACCTGCGGCTGGAGTCATCGAGTACTGTGAACGAGAAAGCTGGCTTTCGCGATTCACCAGAATCTCGCCCTTCGTTACCCCTACCCGTCGCTTATGCCCCCTCTGGCGGTGACGTACCCGACGATGCTGCGGCGGCATACGATGCCTTTCTCCACGAATTCCCTCGTGCGTTGTTCTTTTCCACTATTGATACAGTCTCGCTCAACACAGCTATCAGAATATCGCCTCACCTGGATATTGGACACCTTGCGTCGAACTGATTTTGCACGACTGGAACGGACCGGAGAAACATACGTCGACTACATGGGTGGCTCCCTCTACCCAGAAAGCCTAATAAGGGTGCACACCGAATTCTTGAATCGGAGTGTTCTCGGAAACACACATTCTGTTAGCAATAGGTTCGTATATGCGCCATTCGGCACGTCGGAACGAACTAATTCATCGCCCCTTTTCCGAATACACAGCTCGAAGCTCTCGCTGAAATGTGCAGACGAAGCCCGAGCAGCTCTGCTATCCTTCTTCCAAGCGCCACCAGAGTACACTGTCGTCTTCACTGCCAACGCCACGGCGGCATTGAAGCTTGTAGGAGAGGCTTATCCATTCACGGGGGGTAGCAGCTTCGTCCTGGCCACGGATTCCCATAACAGTGTACGTCTCCGTCTGTCAACGTCGTACTCTGGAGACAAAACTGAGCTCTTTTGATAGGTCCACGGCATTAGAGAGTTTGCATCCTATCGTGGATCCCGTGTTTGTTACATCCAGTCCACCCCTGATGGCGGTTTTGATCTCTCCACTGCCAAGGTACGGATTGATCAGATGTCCTTGATGTCACACAAACGCATCATGACACAAGTTCTGATGATATCCTCCCCAGAATATCCTGTTGCGTAATCGACCAAGATCTCGAGAATTGGCGCCGAGTCTTTTTGCGATGACCGCGCAATCAAACATCACGAACAGCAAAAACTCCCTAACAACATTGGAGTATGCGACATCTGTTGGATATCATACCCTTTTAGATGCTGCTGCCTTGGCGCCTTCATCATCATTTTCGCTCTCTGAGCATCCGGTTGATGCGATGGCCATCTCGTTCTACAAAATGTTTGGTTTCCCAACAGGTGTGGGCGCGCTGATCGTCAAGAAAGATTTCCTGTCACAACTGCAACGCCCCTGGTTCGCTGGTGGCACTGTTGATGTCGTGCAGGTACCTGGTACGATCGTGACGAGAGCGCATGAACCCCATGAACAATTCGAGGTCCGCCAAATCTGTTTCAATGTCAGGTTGACAGACAATTGCTGACTCCGCTTGCATAGGATGGTACCATCAACTACCTGACTCTTCCAGCGGTGACGGATGGGCTCCGCTTTCTGTCGGCGTATCTACCTTTCCTGCCCCTTCGGTTATCATGTCTCCTTCACTACCTCATCCAATCACTGTCGCGGTTACGTCATGACACAACGGGTAACCCCGTGGTCCGCATTTTATCACGAACGCCCACACGGAAGCTGAAATCTGTGGGCGAACAAGCTGAAACAGGTAGCTTAGTCGCGCTAATCTTTCTCTCAGTAAGTGCCTTTCTATTTCCATTTACTCCAATATGTTGCTGAATACAGTACAAAATAGCCTACAGGGGAAATGATCCCTAATTCCTTTATCGAATACTCGGCTTCACAGCAATACATCTCCCTTAGAACGGGCTGTATGTGTAATCCGGGCGGTGCGGCAGCCATACTCGGCATTCAAGATGACATGAGGAAGCTTTATCCGGGAGTCACGCTCAAAGATTTCGAACGCGCCGTCGGCCGAGAACTTGGAGTCGTCAGGATCAGTCTTGGACTGGCAAGCAACTTTCAGGACGTTTGGAAGGTGATCAGATTCGCGGCTTCGATCGGACAGGAAAGCACCCGTCAAGCGTTGTGGGAACGATGGATGGAAGCGTCTGGGTCCTCTGTGGGGCAAGCTATCTGATTTATCAACCTCTACAACCCCTCTGTTTTGTCCTCGTTCTCGTTTTCTCTTCCTGACCCACCACATCCATTTCATCCTTGTTGTGGACATATCAAAATGTATTCCTTACGTGTAGATGTTATATTGAATAGTGTACCAAGGATCTCTCCATCTCCTTTTTTGTTCTGGCAGCTTGGATAGGTACTCGCACCGCAACGTCGCATAATTTATCTTGTCTTCGTGATGCCCTTTAAGGAGTATTCAAGATACTTTGCACAGCCAGTGTTCGAGGATCGCGATGTCGTCTGTAGCAGTCGGAGGATATAGTAGCCGATTGGCAGACCTTTTTTAACTTCTGGCGAAAAGTCGACATCTGTCTCTTGTACCGCCGAGATCCTTAGGAAAAAACGCAACTAGAACGAATGCGGAAGGCTGATTAATAGGCTGATTGATCGAC
>CEMH01204234.1:12997-23766 GCA_001179725.1 Macrocystidia cucumis | reverse complement strand
TAAATGGAGTGCGGAAGGAGATATGTCACGATCTACAGTACACCTGCCATAATGATAAAAAATTGGAAGATACAATGACTTTTGGACACCACAACAAATGATCATCTATGTACATTGGTTCAGAGAAACACAAGAGAGAGGGAGAGGGAGAAAAGAGAGAAAAAAACGCCAAGAAAAAGGCAAGGAAAGAGTAGAGTAGATGATTAGTGCTTAAGATGAAACATAGGAAAGTCCAGTGTAACCCGACATTCGTGAATGGGGCCGCACAGGCGTCGTCCGCCCAGCGCCAGGAATTGGGGGTTCGGAAGGGAAATATGCGGGATCAATGTAGGTTTTGGGATCAAATGTTCCATAGGTACCAGCAGACTTCATGGAGCCACGAGACGGCATCCGTTGGAGGCCCGTGCTAGATGATTGACCAGAAGGCTTGTCAGGACGTGGGGTCCGTGCTTCAGCTGCAGAGCCTGCGGAAGGAAATTTATGATCCAACGACGTCGACGACTTATGGAAATTGGGTGGTGGGACAGGTAATGGTGGCTGCATGCTCTCGTGAGTCCAATTGTCATATTGTCTATTCACCGATGTCGATGAGGCTCCGCGGTTCGTTGTAGGGAGAGGCGGTGGCCTCCAGCTTTCTTGTGATTGGTTTGGATAGTGGAGTGAAAGGTCATGGCGAAGGGGTGATTTTGGAGCAGAATGCGACCCGACAGAATACGACCCAGGGTTTGGGAGTGCGGATGTCGAAGCGCTCGCTGAGTGAGCGGTACGCCGACGACGAGTCTCTGAGGTCGGACTCAATAATTCGTTATCCGAAAGTGGGGAATCCTGGGCATCCGAAGGTGAACGTGACTACAAACAAGGAGGTTGGTCTTTTCAAAAGAAGATAAGCGGAGTGCACTTACGGGAGACTGGACATTGATATTCGGGGGGGTCCTTGCAGCATTTGACATGGCGCGCCGGCCAAGGTCTCTTGACGAATGATGAGATCTCGAGGTGGATTGCCGGGGATCCTCCGATAACGAACGGTCTTGCAGTCTGGACAGAGGGGGAGTGTGAGGGGCGCCTTGGGATGGACTTGATCCTCTCGACGGCCGAAGGGGAAGTTCCAGCTATACCAATCGTCAACAAACGCAATTCAACAAAAACTGACCAAGTTCTCGAATTACCCACCTTCGGGGGAGTAGCGCTAGATCTTCTCCATTCCTCCATCGTTCGAGGATCAGAATACCGAGGTTCTCTTTCCTCTGAAGATTTTTCGCCAACTACACGCAATCTAGAAGACGTGGGCCGATCTCGCAAGGGAGAAGGAGATGCCTGCCTCGCGTTCTCCTGGCGATTCTGCGGAAAATGCTCCACAGCGGGACTAGCCTGCCTGCTATTCGCGTCCTCCTTAATGACACTCATCTTGCTCTGCTTCTCGCGTATCTTCCGCCACAAAGAAAGGCCTCCTCGCTCCTTTTTCTTGATGGGTTCACCAATCTGCTTTGATCCTGGCGGAGCAACCAGTTCGAGGTCGGACAACCGCGTAGAGTTTGATTCTGTATCGTTAGACACCCCTCGCTTATGAAAAGCGTAATCGCGGATACGTATCGAAGGTCGTCGCTGATACCAAGACTTTGGTTGGGCTGTGGAGCCTTCTGCCGGGGGTATAGATCGAAGAGTTGATCCATGATCGTAGTCTGAGTCGTTTCTCCGTTTATACCATGACTCGTTATCAGCGTTGTTCCTGATTTGTTGTGAGGCTGTGATGGAGTTGTTGGTGCGAGCATCCCATGGCAAAGAGGGCGCCTGAGACGATGCCGATCGAGGGTCTCCAAAGCTGTGAGCAGGGGGAAAAGCCGTTCCGTCTGAAGGGATGTAGTTATCAGGGGGGTACCGACCATGTTGTCGAGGAGGTACGGTCCGTTCACTATCTCGCCTGAGTAGTTGATTTTGGATCCTCTTACGGATTGACAACCGCTTCGGCTTGATACCCCCAACGTAAGCATGTTCGGCCGCCTTCTCAGTAGGAACTTCTACACGATAATTGTGAACAGAAGGTGTTTCAGTCCGAGGAAATCCTGGGATTGGTTCTGGTATAGGTGCTTCAGCTACCTCGGGGTAAGGCGCCTGGGATCTCGGCGCCGTGACGGGAAGCTCTTCAAGGCTGTCAGATGATGGTGATGGTGACGCAGGTCTTGAAGAACGATTCGCGTCGTTTAACCTGACGACATACGGAGAATGAGAGTTGTCGAGATCCTGCAAACCAAGCTCCGACCATGCATGTCCATTGTTCCCTGAGCCGTGGTGACCCTCGCTAAGCAAAGAGTCCTCGGCGACGTGTAGCGGTGGTTGTTTGTAGACAACGGGACGCGGTGTTGTTTCCTCGGGGAAAGGGGGAATGTCGTAGAGTGTACGAGGAACAGTTTGACTTCTGCCCGCTTTGATCTCTCGTTCGTGCCGTGCCCGCCGAATGCCTGCTTCAAATCCATACCGCCTGCCTTCCTCCCGTGCAGCATCAATAACCTGCTGTTGCTTTAGCTGTCGGGCCTCTGTCCGAGCCCGCGCTGCAGACTCCTCCGCCTCCTGTTTTTGTCTTTGTAGAACGTTGAGAATCCCTTGGGCCCGATCGATTTCGTTTTGCGCGTTCTCAAGTTGCAATTGGTACATCATGAGTTGTTCATTAGCCTTGGTAGCTTCTTGCTGAGCGAGCAGCCGACTCTCGTTTATGAGCTTAAAGTGATTCACGGTTTCTTGATTGGCCTGTTCCGCTAACAATGCACGCTCTGTCTCCGCGTTTAACCGTTCGCACGCCGTGTTGTACAACCTCCGCAAAGCAGCAGCCTCCCGTTCTTGATCCACAAGAAGCGCTAATATCTCGGACGCCGATCCGCTGGAGTATGTGACACCTCGGCTGCGCTTCTCTAGCTCATCACCCCTGCGATGGCCACTGCGTCTCCGACGACGTGCACTGACGGGCGGGTTTTGGTTGGCTTGAGAAGGGGTTGGGGATAGCAACTCTGTTCGAAGAGATAGGCTTTCATCCCTGTTGCGAGAATCGCTTCGGCTTCGAAACTGTATTTCATTTGAGCTGCCACTATGACACGTTAGTCAAGATCTAACGACATCACATTGTTAACACAGGGGATCATGCTGCTCACTTGAGTTGATTCTGGTAGGGAGAAGGTACGGGCATTGCATTCACTGTAAGTTGTTGATCCATTGCGAGTAAACAATCCTATAATAAATTATTGAATGATATTGTAAAAAGAAAGAATAAACATGAACTACCGTTTGGGGTAGAGTGCAACGCGTCAGACGGAAAATCCAACAAAGAGCCGCTGCATGGCTCGAGTTGAGGTTTTCTACACAAGACGAAGTGTCAAACCGAAGAACAAAAGGAACGTTTGTACCAATCTGGCAGCTGTGGAGGTTTGACAGCGAGAGAACAAACGCGTTCGCGAAGTCCGCCTTTCAAGTCACGTGAGAGAAAGGCGCTTATGTCCTCTCAAGTTTTTCGCTTTCAAGTTTTCAAGACGATATCATGAACGTGCGCAATATGTGACATTGCAAACTATTAGAGGTTACGCTAGACATACTGTTTACGACGTATCCATGTGAGCGATATTTTTACAAAGGTACACGAATGATGAAACAAAACAAGCACACAATCTCAAAGATGGCCTATTCGATCAAGGAGTCAGAACAAACCATCATATCAAAAGACAGAAGACATACCCTCAATGTCATCAAAATCAAAATCGACCGGCACGTCTGGCAAGGGCTTCACATAACGATCTCGCCCACAGGTCGCATCATCATCAAACCACAGTGATGGAAGTTGCGTTTGTGATTTATGGTCCGCGGGATAACTTTGTTGGATCTCATAGTGAAATTGTTCGGCAGGCGTTTGCGGAGATGCATCACCATCTGGAAAGAGGGCTTCGCAGGAAAAGGTAAAGGAGATGGCGCTGGAAAGCGGGGATCGGCTGAGAGACGGCGTAGGGCTGAAGAAAGAACTGGTGGATGGGATGGTCAAGTACTGGGCATCTTGGTCGTTTTCTCCTTCCTGGTCCTCTCGCTCCAAGACGACTATGTGGCGAGTGTCTCTCCCTATGAGGTCATTCATCAAACATGAAACTCGGTATGAAATGAAAAGGCCAAAGGTACATACCGCTATCCCATCTGTCCTTCGACAACGGTGATACCGGGACAAGCTAGTAATTTCATGTTAGATTTGTATGAATCCGTCATTGGCAAAGATTGCGCCTCACTTGATCCTTTGTTTTCGGGGAAATTTTGCCACTGCGAGCGAACTGCAATGGGAGGGGGCGAAAGTTCGCGTTTGAAGCTTGTGAGGAAGTACGTCCTTGCGGTTTGGGTGGCATTGAGGTAGAAGAAAGAGCAGGAACCATGAAATTGTCCTGCGGGGGGGTTGATATGTAAAGTCTTAAACGTCGAAGTATTGATTGGATGATAAAAACGGCGAATCTCCCACAAACAGCGGCCTCCTTATAAGGTAGCTTTGGATGACAATGACGTGTGATGCCCAGGTGGGTCGGATGTGTCAGGTCAGGTTTGGCGGTGTGCTGCGCCAAACTCTGCACTGATGAGGGGATGGAGCTCGATGGTGGTTCAGAGGAGAGCCTCGACGAGCCCCATGACAACACTTGACCATCGGATATACGCTGGTGAACTTCTTGGCTTAGTCTGTGGCGGTAGTAACGAAATGACCTGAGGCCAGGAGTCACGTATCGCAAAGGAGCCAAAAAAAAACATGGTGACGGGCGCCATAATAGTTGCAATAGCAACTGCCGCGGCCCGGGTGAGAGAATCGAAATGAAATAGGTTAACTCCAACTCGAGCGAGCACTCACGGCGAAAGGTTTCCAGCGTGAAGGTGTACAAAGAGGGGAAAATGGTCTCAATGAGATCAACTAGCACGACGCTTCACAGCCATTTTCCCAAGCACGAGTTCGTCCCTGCCCTCTGCCATTCTCACCACTTCTTCCAACGACGACCAAGCCTTCTCGTCATAACGCTGACGCTCAGCCGTTATTTGCTCTTTTTTGGTGGGCACTCGAGGTCGATACTCTGGGGAGTCAGGCGGCAAGTGAGGCTTCCAAGTCCGTAGTTGTCGTTTATGCAACCGCTTGTATTCAGCTGAAAGTAGCAAGGAAAGGTTTCTCGTGACTTGATGTGCAAGGCCACGGGATCGACACGAGGTGTAGAGCAGCGCAAGTGTGTTGTCGACTGGGTGACCAAATTACAGCTCAGCATAGGGAGAAAACGTGTAACAACGTGAACATACCCCTTTTATTCCAATCAGCAAACCACTGGCCTTCGTTGCCAAGCGCCAGTCCCGGATTCTGTTGTTGCCGCCGCAATCGATGGGCGGCTGCTTCAAAACTTGGTCTCCATATACGACGTAGATTTGTCGTCGCTGGTTTATGATGTAGGACCGAGGCAGAAGTTGTCCGAAGGAAAAGGCGATATACACTTCTGAACGACGCGGGCAGAGGTTGGTTCATCCAAAGGACGTTCGGAAAATGCCGAGCGCCCGGCCCGATGTTAAGCAACACACCTTGCCGAACGAGAACGTATTGAATGTTTCAACTCTTCGGCCAATCTTCAACCCGAACTTACTAACGAAATTTCTAAGCAAACCCCTTCAAGCTTCAGGACGCGTTTTGACAACAGCTTACCCTCCAGATGAGATCGCCTTTGGACAGCTTGGCGAACAAAACCAGGAGGGCCTTCCAGCGAGCTCCTCATCATTCACCAAATACATGATGCTTGAAGCGGTCAACAATAAAAAGGACGCCCTGTACATGCCAACCAGCTGTTTTACACCTAATCTTACTGCTCTAGAGGGGTAAACTTGATTCCGTCACTGCCCTGGAACTCGAGATTAGCTGTCCGAAGGTATGGAAATATGATGTGATGGTCTACCTTTTCAATACGGACGGTCTTCCCAACCGCTTGGGTCATCGTCTCTCTGCGAAGGACAAAGCGCATCCATCTCTCTGGGGCAACGTCATTGGCCCTCGAAGCCGCTGTCTTTTGTAGTTCTTTCGGAAACGGTGCCGGTGCCGTTTCAGTTCCCCCATTCATGGTGGGCGTCGACAAAGTCTATTCAAGCATTCAGTCAGCCTAGCCCTGAAAACGTGGACATTGAAAATCCTACCCTTCGAATCGGCGGCGAGGTTATCGTTGATCGATTGGCAAGGGTGAGGCCAGACATTTCAATTCGAGAATGTGTTTCAAAATACGACTGGAGGAGTCGAGGTAGGGTGGTTTAGGTGTATGGAACTCAAAGAACGGTGATGCGTTGCCTTTTCAATGGTAAACGCATTCAAGTGGCATCTCCCACGAGGCTTGTGGCCACGCCAAAACAGTGCAGCTGTGATATCGTTTGTGGGCCACAAAAGCTCACGATGCTTTGATACAGCTCACATTCTTCTCCCCATTCCTCCCCCTAACTGTGGTCCAAGCGGCTCAGTGTGGCTCAACTCCCCTGCTCAAACGCCTGGCTTTGCCTCCATCTGCGAGTGGACAATCGTTCATTTTGGGTGCTGGAAGGTTATTCATCGGCCACTCTTTATTGAAGATATATCCACCAGCCCTGTTTTAATAGCCTGGACTTCCACACTACTAGGCCTCCCCCTCATCGTTAACGGCGACCGAGCCCATTATGATTCCCTTTCACATGCGAAGCATGGATACCCAGCGGTTCTATCTCTTAAAAAAGCGGGTACGAAGCTTCCGTCTTGTGGCTTGATCTAGTCTGACGACATTGACTCGTTGATGATAGCCTCGGTCCACACCGAGTCTTCGCCGTGCAGCTGACTCGAGTTCACCCAAACCGTCATCATATAACCCCTCCCCGACCACCTCGCGCAGTCGTTTTTCCCTTCCCCTTATATTTGACAACCGCCAAATCATCCCTCCGAAATCCAAAAGGCTCTCATTCGACACACAATCCGATTCCGATTCCACCGGCTCTCCGTCGTTCGGCGATTCCGAGTCCACCGCTTTCATCCGAACGCCAACTTCATCATCCAGCGGTTCCGGGTCCGACGCATCAGCCACTCTCGAGAACGATTACCCGCTCCTTGAAAAGGCGCTCATCGACGTCTATGATAACGGCGAGTTTATCACCACGCGCACTATAATCCCTCGATCGTCCCGCAGACGTTGCTTCTCCCGCCCTCGTACCCCAAGCTCCGTGACGCGCCCAAGCTCACTCATGAACTTCTCGACCCTAAACTGTTTCACCGGCACCGATGCGTTTGAACAAGATGTTGATTTTATTCGAGCTCAGCGGGAAAATTTGCTGGAGACGCCGGAATCCCCCATAAAAGTCATGGTCATAAGAGAGGAAAGTCGGAGGTACGAGGAGAGCTGGCGAGAAAGCATCCAGACCGTCCTTTATGGCCGCAGGCCATCCGACAACGTGGAGTCCGCGATACAGTGCGGCTGAAGGTCTTTCAGCACTCAAATTAAGGTATATAACTTTACCTATAATCCCTTTTGTAGTCGTACTGTAGCCTTCCTATACTTAATCTCAATTAGTTAGGAGTCAACGTGCATGGAAAGTTGATTAATCCAGCACTGTAATTACTGTAACATACTGTCAAGTGTATCTTATCATTTGGTGCGATATCGAATTGAGGCAAAAAATGCCCACTACCTGAGTCGAACAAGTGGCCTCATCATTACAAGTGATGCGCTCTAACCACTGAGCTAAGCGGGCACACTCATTGGGTGTGCTTTTTGGCAGATATGATCGTAAGACATGTCAGAATTGATATCAATCGGCAACGCTCACAATTCCCATCCTGTTCTCGATTACCCTCCTTTCTCTCCCTTCTAGAAGCTGAAGCCAGCTGCGATCGCGCCTCGCGAAACGTTGAGTCGATTCAGCCGTGATGACGATCAGTTGATTGGGGGGATCACGGCGACAGGTGACGACAGCCCCAACCTCTAGCTCGTCTAGTAGTCGCTCTATTGGTATATAGAAGCGGGGGAACGTCGACAGATATGATGAACATAAAACTCTCAAACGGCCATCAAGGTTCAGGATAAGAAGAATTTTCAAGACTCACTGCATCAATCGAAGAGCATGTATTCCCAGAAGGCTTACCAATGTCCGTGGACGTCTGAGTCTCCAGGCGTTGTAATTGCATCCGCAAGGTCTCATCGTTGTCGAGTACCGTTTCTCAAGACCGTCGCATGTCAGCTCATTATCTTCTGATACTCATCTTTCGCCAGCATTGGTCAAATCTTCGGCGAACATGGTCAGGTAAGTTTTGTGTCTATCAATTGCGAAACTGATGCTCACCAGCTTCGAAACCATGAAGGCATCTTGGATACGCTGGCAGTCACCCTCAAAACCGCATCAGCGACAGTGTACAGAAGCACCGAAGAGGTCCACCGACCTCTCACGGTGCTTATTATGAGCGCTCACGAAGAGTTATCGAGCGTTCAGGCAGCGGTCAGAACAAAGATATTAACCTCCGTTGACGCCGACTTCGAGTATCGCATCTATCTTCCATTGACGTCTGAAACACCTGCCACATCGACCAGTTCGAATGCGCCACACGCCGTCATGAATGCTATGACGCCAAAACCTGAGAACGAAGACGTTTTTCAAGAATGGTATTCAAAAGAGCACATTCCGATGCTTCAAGCAGTTCCATTCTGGGTGTCTTCGCGAAGGTACAAACTCATCGAGGCGTCTAAACCTACGCCACGATATCTCGCGCTACACGAGTGGGCGAATTTAAATGCTTTCGAAACTACTCAATATATTGCGGCAACGGGAACGAAATGGAGGGACGAGGTCGTGGGTTCGGTGACGGAAAAGGAAAGGCAATTGTTAGAGTTAATTAAAGATGTTTCACGTATAGAAAAGTCGTAAGCTACATGTATATCGACCTTCCGATGAAAACAGTTGGCAAATAAAGGGTGACCCGCCTTCATCCCAACTTCAAGACCGACTCAAAGGGGGGGAGTATCGGAATAGAGCAGGGACATCATCCATCCTGGGTACCGATCTCCTTTCAAATCCGCCTTTTCAGCGATCTCTCTCACTTCGAGGATCTCCCCTGGTGTCAGCTTGATGGACAGCGCTCCGATGTTCTCTTTAAGATACTAAGAACGCCAGAATACCAACTTAGGGCATCGAGCGAAAAGTGGAAAACGGAATGAGGCGAACCTTGATTTTCTTTGTCCCGGGAATAGGAATGATATCGTCCCCTTGTGCCAGGAGCCATGCAAGGGTTGTTTGTCCTGCGGTGGCACCATGTTTGTCGCCGACTTGCTTGATACGATCGACAACACTGATAACGTGAGGAAAGTTCTCTGCGCTGAACCTAAGCATGGGGGCGGTGAGTAAAGAGGCATGCGATATTCGCCGAAAGTGTAAGCAAAATCCCTACCTCGGCAAATGCTTGCGGAAATCATCATTATCAAAGTCGTCAGGCGAGCGCTGTATGAGGCCATTAGCTTGCGAGAATGCGAGAATGGGGGATACCTAGAGGGACTCACATAAGCTCCAGTTAGTATCCCTCTGCCTAGTGGGGAGTATGCAACGACGGCGATCCCGAGTTCACGACAAGCGGCAAGGAGATTGATCTTCTCGTCCTCGATGTCAAGTGCGAAAGGAGAGTACTCTACTTGAACAGCCGCGATGGGATGGACTGCATGTGCACGTCGAAGCGTGGAAACAGAAACCTCGGAAAGTCCGAGATATTTAACTTTGCCAGCTCTAATGGAGAGCATTCGTCTCAGTATTTCGAGTCTGTACAACGGACAGCAACACTCACTTGACAAGTTCGGCCATAGCACCAACAGTATGCTAACCATACCGCTATCAACAGGAGATCGAAAGAAAACGACTGCTAGATTTGCTTACCTCTATAGGGGTTTTAGGGTCAGATCGCTTTATTCTGAGTTAGAGGGGTTTTGACGACAACAGATTAAGAGGCAAAACTTACGTGGAGGTAGTAAAGATCAACGTATTCCGTTCCCAAACGCTTGAGGGATCGATTGAAGGCCTCGTGAACGTACTCAGGCTTCCCAGAGATCGAGCTCAAATCGGAGGTGAAACCAAATTTTGTTGCCAAAAAGATCTCATTCCTTTTCCCAGTGCGTTTGAACCTGAACCTGGAATCAGCTGATGCCTGTGATTTGAGTAGGAAGGCGACAGACCATTTTCCAAGCAAGTCCTCGCTGTCCATATAAACATCGGCAGTGTCCCAGAACGTACAGCCTTCTGCAAGAGCGGTATCGAGAACCTAGAATAGTATATTTCAGCATTCCAAAGTTCGTGCATGACCCATCTATGAGGCTGACCTTGAATCGTTCTTCGTCGTTCTCTATGGCTCCATACCATGCAGAGATACCCATTGCCCCAAATCCAATGGCAGAGACGTCAGTGGTGCCAATTTTGCGAGTAGGAAGAGTAGTCATTGTGAATTGCACAGCGTGTAAGTGTAGAAACCTGGCATTTTAGACTATCGAGCTCCCCCCCTTGTATAGCTGGGTGAATTTCAGCCTGACAAGGGATTTGAGTCCAACAAGAGTGCTGAGTAACCTCCATCGTCCAATTCCTTTGTGTCCCTCCGCGTCATGGCCAGTGTTTCTTCGGCAAAATTGAAATTCCTCGAGTCAGAGGGCGGTCACAAGAACGCTGGCGTGGTCTTCGGCACGGACGGCATGAGGAACTCTCTATTTTCTGGACCCTGATATGTAGTAATGATTCGTCATCAAAAGATTGCGTCAGGG